>VYYJ01000063.1:0-95037 GCA_021029165.1 Cyphoderus albinus | reverse complement strand
TCTATACGAAAAATATCATTTCACTGCTTAAATATCAATTAATATATATATATAATATAAAATTACGTACGTGACCAAATGGGCAGTGCTGTAGGGACACTGCACCATTTCCTCCCCAGGGGCGAGAATAAAATCCGACGACATATTCTCTTCCAATTAAACTAATTTACCGTTTTAATTAACCATTTAAATATAAAAGCAAATTGTTTGTTTAAAAAATCAATGTGGATCTTGATTCTGTATATCACCTCGAAAAGACTCGAAGTGAAATGAAGTTACTGTTATATGTTACTACTACATACTAGGCCTAGAAAGGCTCGAGTTCCAACTTTTGACTCCCTCTATCCCTCTTAGATATTTCGCTGTAATTGGTGGAACAAAAGGTGATTAAATAGGTATGTTAGTTTTATTGCTTCATTCGATTTACAGCCAGCATAATATGCTGATATTATCAGCACAGCACAATCAAGAACAGCAGTGTAATATAAATATAACTCTGTGACAAGATAGGTATCTTCATGTTTCTGGCAAGGGGCAAAGCAAGATCAGATGAAAGAACAGATCGAACAAGACAAATGGGTAATAAGAACCCACGCCACGTCAGAGAATGTAAGAAGCAAAATTGAGTAGGCAATTAAACTGAGACCTTTGATGATGATGATTTGGCCATTTAATGATCATATTTTATTAAATAGTCATAAAATTGTTATGTATTGAGTTCATCACTTCCACAAAAGAAACTTGAATCCAACACTCAATTTCATGGTCCATTCTTTATGGTTTTTTGGAAATGAAATTTCGTATTCAATGGCTATCTGCATCTATCTAGTTCCAGTTATTTTTAACATTGTAGAAAATACAATCGGTGAAGATTTCTTGAAGAAGTTTATTTGTATAAACTCTACATAATATTACATGTGTCTTTCTAGAATTTTATATGATGAAACAACAGTTTGAATGTGAAAAAAACTGACCGATACTTACATACAAATTTCTATCAAATTTACCTTCAGCATTATCTTATTTTATTTCAATAAAGCTATATTTCATCAATAACTGCATTTATAACTCGACTACCTTTTGAATTCCGCAAAATACAATATCAGATATGAAATCATTTGATGTAGAAAATGCGGTGACGTTTGATTTCTTGATAGACAGGGGAGATTTCAACAAATTCCTTAATTGATGAAACTTATTTATTTTCATAAGAGGACTAAGACAGTGGCATCAATAATTCAATCCACTCAATTCCGTTGTTTCTTCGTACCACCTTGTATGATCCATACTTTGCATTCGATGGACGACATGAAGCAACCATTTGCCTGGCATACTTAAAATCATTATTATTTCGCCAACTTCCTAACGCTCTTGCTATCTTCCATGAGTGAATCATAGCGGTTGAAGTTTCAAATGAAGTAGCCATAAAGTCTTCGCCACCAAGCAAAGATTCACACTTCCAACAATACTGAGATAGACTTTGAGAAAACCAAATGCCTAGTGGAACCTCACCGTGCAGTTTGATTGCTCCGTAATTTACCTGCTCTGCTCTGTTATGCCTAGTGCTTTCACCTGCTCTGAGAAATTTCCATTGAATTTGGTCATGTTAAGCTGATGTTGTCTGTAGACCATCATGGTGTCATATTGTTGCAAAGCACTAATAGTTAAACCGACCTTTGCTGTATATCACTCACAGCCAATCACTCAATAATGTAACTACTGGCTCTATTGCAGTTTGAAATTTGTAGACCCCCGACAAAGTGGAATCGGTGCAATAGAGCATCGCAAATTGAACTCCGTATTTCAAACGTTAGCATAGCACTAATAGGGCGTTTCTTTGAAAATCGCCACTGAATCTAGCATTTGTTGTATATGTAGCCAATCACTCAATAATGATACTTCTGCCTTTATTCCAGTTTGAAAATTTAGAAACCCATGACAAAGTGGAATCTGTGCAATAGAGCATTGCGAATTCAGCTGTGTATATTAAAAGTTAGCACTAATAGGGCGTGACTTTGAAAATCACCAGTTAAACTGGCATTTGCCGCACGTGCAGCCAATCACTCAATAACGTAAGACTGCTTCTTATGGAGCATTTTTACTAGTTGACTTTGACATTTACCTGTGCTGAGGTAGGTGGGAACTGGAAGGTGTCATTTTTTGGAGATACATAACTTTTATTAAGTATAGATTTTTATCGTATTTTTAACTAGAATATCCACAAATTATATTGAAATTTTATCCCAAACATTTTCCAAGAAATTCTTGCTTATACAATATCAATACTAATCGGGTCTTTAAAGTTTGCTCTTTATAATCCAAACTCCGAAGATGCCTGAACGGTTATTAACGACTATAAAACTCAAATGTTAAAATGTCTAAATGGACCAACGACCAGTCAATATCGAGGAATCTGAAAAACAAAAGTTTACCGAAACTATTTCACCTAAAATCGGTGCTGTTAGCAAACATGATCGGAGGCTCTATTGATGCGTATGGTTCATGAACTGTAAACCTTCTTAAGGCTACATGTCAAAAAGTTCAATTAAAAATGGATGATGCCATTTGTTGATCATTTGCTGTGACCAAAATTAGATTATTTAAATTCAAAAAGACCAAAAGATTAATCTTGGATATTGTCAACTTTCTCCCAGGTCTTATCCGGTAGGGTTTTCATCAATTTTAAATTTTTTATTCTTTCAACTTTCATCGTTTTATTATGTATTAACATTACACGAAATGAGATGTTAATTTGATTTATTTTTTTCCGATTTGTATTACATAAATTTTTAATTTGGTTTGTTAATAATTCGGTACAACAAGAATGGGGCAAGAGCCACAAAAGAAAGGACTACTGACAACTCCTGTTTAGCTCTAATAATTCTATTTCTTGAGAGAAGTTACAAGAAACAAATGCAAAGGCAGAATTTTTAAATTCTATTTAATTCTATTATTTACAGATAGAATTTTATCTCAGTTTTAATTAACATGTTCTTTCTGTTGTTCATAATTCATAAACATTTTTTCAGTTGGATCAAAATGATGTCAAGTCGAAATTTTTCTTCAGTTGATTGAGATATCATATTTATAAATTATTATCAACTCTTAATTCAACATTATGAGTGTAGTTAATATTATTTACAATTAAGAAAAAATAGAATGTGTCTTGCGAAAACAACTGCTGACTGACAAAGAGAAACATGAAATGTTTCAAACAAAGCGCATTATCTTTCCACTCTTTTCTTTAGATTTATGTACACACCTCCATCATAAATAATTATTATCTTATCACGCACATTATGACATAACGATATTAATTATCATTACTGTGACATTTGTTAACAAATAATAATTATTTCTTCTGTCCATCGAACGGTTATCAAACACCGATAACCTCTACAAAAATGCCTAAAAAGCAAAAAAGCTTTATTGTTATACTTTTGTCGTTTTAAACTGTCGTTCTTTCGTTTTGGTAGTCTACAAAGATAAGGATAGTGGCCGCGAAACCGGAAGTTGGTTACCTTTAATTGCCTTAAGTTGGTTTGGACATTGGTATTTTATGTGTTGAAATTGAAAATGTGTTCTATTTTACTTTTAGTAAAGAATGCTAGAAAACGTTTTAAAGGTTGATATTTCCAAGAGATGAGATTTCTGATTTGATTGATGTTTGCATTTCGTACGCCAGTCCACATTTTCCATAAACAGCATTTATAATTTTCTGCGGTAATAATAATTAATAAAATTGTTTTGCCTTGCTGTAAATATTTGTTGCAGAGATTTCAATTATTAATCTGAAATTGAAATTAACTAATTAATCATGTAAATTAAATATTGAAAAAAATTACACAGCATTAATAACGTAATTTATACAATTTTTATTTTTTAAATTATGTATAATTATTAATTAATAAAAGATAATTGATTTTTATCGAATTGAAAACTGTTTAATATTTTTATTTTTGTTTTTTATATATTTTTTAATAGTGAATTGTGTTTAGTTAGATTGTTTAAACTCGAGAGCGTCTGCTTGGAGTGGCAACTGGCTGAATGGCTCTTGGGGTGTGTCCATAAGTTTCACGAGAGACGGGTTGGTATCGGTAGCCCGCGGCACGAATACCTAACCAAGAAAAAAATCATGATGAATAAAGAAATGGCAACAAGTAATGTTGAAATTGGTCAATAAATTCGATTTGTTCATTACGACTCGCTGGATCGTCAGTGATGCTAGTTGGCAAATCTGAGTCGTAGATTGAAGGGAAGAGGTCAGGCATTTCTGAGAATGGTCGTGGCCGACGTCTGGACACTGCTCCTTCTTCAGCACGCATGTCCTCAGTGCCTTCATGAAAAGAGAGAAAATTCGAAAAATGCAATTTTTTCCTATTTTACAGGAAATCACATTTTTGCTTTCACCACACTATACGTTCGTTCGATTTTTATATAAGCAAGCATTTTTTGTCTGGTGCATGCAAGTGAAAAAATGTTTTATATTCTTTTGCTCGTTCGGCTGAACACATTTTGCAAAGCGAGAAAAAAAATTGTTTTTCTAAGATAGATAAGTCCGCTAGCAGCTAAAGCGTAGCGTGTCAGGGATCTTTCTATCGAGATATTTATGGTCTTTGGCACAGTCTCAAATTTCTTTCACTCAGCTATACAGAAAGCAAGAATCTTTGCAGCTTTGCTAGAAAATAAAATTGTCCTTCCTACAACCGTTGCAGGCAAATGCTGGTAAAAAATGGAGTTCAAGAAGAAACGATTTTTTTCCCTTCGACTGGGCTCAATTTCTTTAACGAAACTTTTCATTTTTTTCACGATAAATAATTGAACCTCTTTATCCATGTTCGATAGGATTCGGAGTATTAGTCAAAATAATTTGTCGAAAATAATGGTTATTAATTTTTGGGTCAGTGATTTGCATATAATATAATTATTACCTTTAAGAGCTCGCACATAGGAGGTCCAGAACTTCGCCTTGCGCTGAACTGGCTCATGCATGCTGATCATGTCGAAGTGTTGACGGAAGCTTGCACTGCTCATTTTGAGACTTTTTGTCGTTTACCCACCAGTAAACTAGGAACAAAATGAAAAAAGTTTAATAATCACAATTCTTTAATGCACACTAATGTCTAAAGTATTTCAATCCACAATTATAAAGATTTAAAAATTTGTTGAAGCTGCCGATGCAATATTTATTCACCAAAATTGTTTTATTTAGATTTGAATTTGTTTTCCTCACGAACCTCTTTTAAAAAGGTCTGACTGGATCAGGTATCGAAAGTGGTTAGTCACAAAAAAAGGTTAAACTAAAAAGTTCTGGCTCCGATTCGTTCGCCCGTCTTTAACCAACTGATGGCCACACTAACCGAATTTTTTAACCAGTGTAAAAATTGTGGCGCATAATGAAGGATGCGATGATGACGAAGGAATTGAAAGTGACTCCACTCCAAAATTCACACATGCACGATTGCGTTACACTACGTATTACTAGGTGCGTATAAGCTTCCCTCCATTCCCTCCAATAATGATTATCATCACGATAAGCAGAGTGTGTCCATATAGCCGCAAAATGCACTTTCAGGATGCACGAAACGACACCTTGTTAAAACATTAGTGTGGTCACATTACATTGTATCAATATAGCACACACAGTTTTCGATAATTGCTGAAAATGGTGATGACGATCACCGTTTCATTTTTATGGAAGAGCATTGTAGATTGAGGATGTGGACATAGTTTGGTTATCGGTGGATGCAGATTTGGAGAGGATCACGATGATGACAATGATGATGATGAGAATGACGACAACGGAACGATCGAACGATGGCTTGGTTTTTTTTCTATCTCTATTCCCGGAAAGGTGGCAAACAGCCACACTCACAATCTATTTTTAGTCGACTCACACAAAACATTTGGAGGAAAAGACATTTAAACATGTTCTAGTCATTTCAATAGTATCTAGAGAACTAGACGCTATAAGCATTCTATCATGTTGGAAGTCTCTAGTTTAGCAAATAAAAATCGGTACGAGGTCACCTCACATATATCACATTATTACTTTTACTGCTTACATGCATTATCTTAACGTATGGTGCGACTATCCCTCTCTCCAAGATAAGATGCATTATTCAGTCCTCATTCATCTTATAACGCAAGATGTTACAAATGTATTCAAAGGCACAGCCTCAACCTCAACTGAAAATGAGATTGTGAGATGAGACGAGATCCCATGACAAGTGTGCACTTTCTTAAAAGCTTTTTCGTGGTTTGTTGTAGACTTTGCCGAGAAAGAATTATAAGTCTGAATTTACAAAAGTCATGCAACATGCAATAATATAATCTATGGAGTCTGTTGGTAAAAAGTACAATTTAAAAAAGAAAATGCTGCGAACAAAGGTTTTAGTGCGATTTAGAAACTAGTATGTCAGTCCAACCCCATCCTGTTCCATCGCTGTATTATTTCATTTCCACCAATCAAACCAATTTCCAACTTTGACAATTTAGTTATTGTTTCTTTAATGATTGTTCATAAGAGAATTTATATTTTGAAAAATCGGAGTTTCAGATTAATGAGGAAGTAACCCAATTAATACAAATCAATGTAAGAGATTTGCTTCTCAGCATCTGACAACCATGAAACTTTTTAATGTCTTCGAACCGACGTCTAGAAAAATAAATCAGGAAATCTAGCTCTAAATAAACCGTTTTCTTTCTCTCTCTCTCTCACTCAAAGTTTCAAGGCAAACTCATGAATAAATAAAGGGAAATGAATGGTGGTAATGGTATAATCGTGACGTGGACGTGACACGATTCCAACTCGAACATGATATTTTTTTTACTTTTCTGTTTCTTTTGTCTTCCTATCACCTCCATATTACTTTAATTGTGTTCCTGTGTTCATGCTCCAAAATCACCCGCTCGTCTTCTTGTTTTGTCTGGTTTATTAATGTAGGTAGGTAGGTAATTGAAGAAAATTCCTTTTTCGAGAGAAAATAGTTCGGAAATGCAAAAATGGCGAGTCCTCTTGTTCTACCGCCCTACTTTCATCCGCATCTGTTTTTTTTTCTTACTTGCATTTTAATTATTTTCTTGTTCTCTCTCACAAAAACAAACAAGCACACGAACATCCAATTAATTTGTACTTAAATGCCTTCTCATTCAGATCATGTTTTGTCACAACTTCTGCGCAGTTCGGTTTGCGATTTGATGGAGCGCTTTTATTTTTTTTTGTTATTATTATTTTTTTTTATTTTATAAAAAATATAGCATCAGTAATCAGGCTGTGTCACAATTACTAATATAAAATTTATCAGTAGCTGTAGTGTATGGCGCACATGTTGTGTTCCAAATATCTCCTTCTCGTTATTATGAGTTATGTACTGTTAGGAAAAAAATATCCGACATAATTTAAAATTAAACTATATAGGATTTGTATGTAGTAAAGGTTGTAAAGATTTATCGATAAAATTCCTGTAGAAGGGACAAAAAATGAATTAAAAGTTTTTATGAGCACAAGTCATGAACATATTCAAAAGAGTTCCAAAAAATTAACGACGCGACGCAATTTTTATTTTATTTATCATATAAAAAATGAGCGCACCGCGGCAGTCACAGTTGCATCAAAATAATTTTACTTAACATAATATATAGAATATTCCCATTACATTTTATACACACATGCATCATAATTTTCATTCTATTTCAGTAGTTTTGTTTATTACTGCACAAAACTAAAGGAAACATGCATTTTGAAATTGATATGATCATGTGGGAACCTTTTTTGTCAATAAAAAATGTTTGTTCTAACCATGGCCCGAACTTGGCCTGGATCCACTTTTTATTTATTCGAGTCAGTCAGATTGAAAAACATTTTCTTTTTCTTCTCCATTTTTTACGTTTCCCTTTTGACGTTTTTAGTTTTCTCTTTAGTCTCTCTAATGATTCATGATGCAATTTGCATTATTCCACATCTAAGTCAATTCCTTTTAGGCCATGCCTGCAACAACATCAAAATAAATAAACATATGAAAAAACGTTATATAAAAGCTCTAAAAATACTTTTGTGGACGGACGCTGACGCTGCTGTATCCCAGGATAAGTCAAGTGAAAAGGCCATTATGAAAAATACAGATTTTTAGACGGCTAATGCGTACAAGATGGGTAACTTGAGATTTTGACGGAGGTTATCTTTTTGACGTTTTGACTTTGTGTATTTTCATTGTCCCAAAATCGCCTACACCAACAAAAACAGTTTTAGTTAAACATAACATTGTCATCATCGTCATTTTCAAATTAACATCTTTTGCCCTTGAAGGAGCATCAGAAAGGAAGCTCGTAAAAGAAAAAGAAAATAATTATTCCTGTATTAACGTCACTCTTCCATAAACATTGATTGATTATGTTTCTTGGAAATAATCACCAGTTTATAATGAAAATGAGCTAACCGTAGCTTATCGTCATTCTGTCTTGCTAAAGGTTAAAAAGTTCTGAGTCCATGACTGACTTTGTCTTTTGGGACAATAGAGTTCGAGGAAAACAAGTCTAAAGCAGAACTTGAAAATAAGAAGACGACAGAAACGTAAGCCACAGCCAAGTTAAAAAATTTATGGCCTTCGAATTTCGGTGGCGCATGGCATGTGGCATGTTTTTTATGCATGAATGGATGGATGGATAAGTCAGAGCGGATGTAGCAACGTGGATGTGCCGGGTCAATAACCACTTCTCGTCCAACCTCTACAACAAGGCACAAGATAAAATTCACGAAACTTTTCCATACCACGGACAGTTGCAATTTGTTCAAGAAAGATTGGGAAAACTTTGGGAAACGGAAACGGATAAAAGAGTGAGTGACATGAGCAGTTGAACTTGAGGATAACGATGATGACAAGAGAAAATATAAGTAACGGGAAATGGAAATGCAAACTCGATGTTTCTTATATTTAATAAGAATATTTTATTATTATTAGATAGGATGAATATTGAACTATTGAATTTGAGGAGGAGGAAGCGGAAACAGATGCAAGGCGCATAATATTATTGATAAAGTAGAGTTCGTTGCGTTTATTTAAATTTTGATAAATAGTAATAAGTTGCAAAAAGTTGTTTGCGTTATTCCTTCCTATTATGTCATAATTGAGGAATGCAGCACGCAAAAAATAAACACCTACATTTGTTCATGTCTTTTTTTGACATGGCATTACGATACGAGGAGCAGTTGGGTATGTGTAATATAGAAAATAACTGTTCACAAATTTTTCTTCTCCGTTCACTCGTTCCAGTGTCGGGATTCGGGTTCAAAGAGTTCTAAGGAAATAGTGCGTCATCTGATGAATTAACCCGAAAGCCACGTGGATGACCAAATTCAATCATTCAAGTAATACTCATTTTGTTAAAAACGACAATTCAAAAGAGATATTATCACTATCAGAGATATCAGATTCAAAAGTGCAGACTTCTTGATGGAGTCCTCCAGGCACAATTTCATTTAAAGTGTCTTTTGTGACATTATGATAGGAAAGGTGAATCCTTATGAATTTTGAATTATAAGCCGAAGCCCAAAAATGATATGAAATGAAATAACGTTTATTTACGCATCTACTTTATTTGACGAAGAGAAAATGCATAAGATTTAAAGGTGCAAAATATATTGTATCCAATCAAGAGCTTGGCTTTTACTACTGTTAAGTTTCCGCTACTAACCAATAACTGCAATTGGGAAATGACATAATGCTGCATGCACCAACTCAAAACGTTTTTATCCTTTCGATCAGATGAACAGCTGCACACAGCGGAAAGAAAAAGACAGTGAGGTGTAGAGCAAGAGAGTTGTTGATTTTGATACTTACCCGTTGGATTTCTATCATGTTATTGTTACGTGTATTTACAAATATTTAATTACCTAATTAATAGACTTTCCTATTAAACTAAACTACTACAGTAGCTCAGACAGAATCAGTTATGGATAGGCGTTTGAGTTATTCCTGTTGATTTTTAACCGATTGCGATTGTGATTTATAATTGAAAGTTTAGACTGAGAGGAAAGTTGAAAGTTGTGTTGTATTTACACTACACTACAAGAAAGAAAAGATAATTCGTAATTACAATTACTATAATGAACCAGAGTGGACCATCCAGTCAGGTTGCTCCGGGAGGTCAGCAACAGGCTCCACCAGGTATAGGTCAAATGCAAATGCAAATGCAACCGCCCAGCGGCGCTGCTACTCCAGGGGTCTCAACAGGAGGTCACTCTAAAGCGGATATCTCGTTGGTTAATCGGGGAATTTGGTTGGTAAAGGTGAGTTAATAATAGTGAGTAGATGGTTATTGCAAATTAATTAGTTTGTTGGAGATTTGAGTTGTAATTTTAAAATGTTAAAATGCCCATAGGTTCCTAAATATTTAGCCTCTAGATGGGAACGAATCCCCGGCAATGTAGAAGCCGGAAAATTAAAAATCTTTAAGTCGACCACCGGAGGAAAACCCAAGGTGAAATTAAGTCTGAGTGAAGCGACACTCGCTGCTAAGGAGGCGGGCGAGGACGACATTCCAATAGAACATGACCTGATGGCCGCAGCGGTCACTAATCAGACGATGGTAGCTTTTGATGTGGAGCAATGCAGCACGAAGGATGACGATTTTGAGAAAGTGTCCGTTTTAGGGAAAGTCCAACAGAAACTGGAGTGCAGGCCAGTTTATGATAATAATTACATGAAATTAAAAATGACTGCGATTCACAAGGCGTCGCAGCCAACTAGAAAAGTGGAACAGTTGGATAGGGTGGTGCAGAGTTATAAGCCGGTGTCGGATCATAAAAATAATGTAAGTTAAAAGCTTTATTATTCTTACCTAATCTGAATTGCAAAGTATTCGCGACAAATTAAAAACAATTAATTTTAATTGTAGAAAGAATATGAGGAGCGAAAGAAAGCAGAAGGGAAGAAAGCTCGAGATGACAAGGAAAAGGTTCTGGAAATGCTGTTTGCGGCGTTCGAAAGACATCAGTACTACAATGTTAAGGATTTGGTTCGAATTACTAATCAGCCTGTGGTAAGTTAAAACAGATTTTTTTGTATCGCTAATTGTTATTGTAAGAAGAAAAGAAATAATGCAGTATTTTGATTTTATTTTTAATTGTAGTCATATTTAAAAGAAGTTCTCAAAGAAGTCTGCAACTACTGTGTGAAGAATCCTCATAAAAACATGTGGGAACTCAAACCTGAGTATAGGCACTACAAAGTTGATAACGATGACTGAAAAATTATGGTTATCATTAGGATGGTTAAAATGACTGGCGTTTATAAATAAATGTCGATTTACTTTTAATTGTTATTTTGGATTGTATAATAGACGAATGAATGCACGCGCAGCGTTTGGACTGTTATGATATTTAATAATAATGATATTTTATGTAAGACATTTGCGCACTTCGCACTTGATTCATCTTTGTAAGTGATGATATAGCTCAGTTAAAACTGTGTTTAAGTAATTTTGTATGAATGATAATATAAGATACATTTTTATTCCCATGTAAAATCAAAATGCTACAATAAAGCAGCACAAAACTACGTTTTGTAAAAGTTTAAGTTAGAATAGACTGGTCGATGTTGATTTTTACATTTATCCAACTGCAAGTACAAAGTTAATGCATTATTGTGTAAATGTCGAAATTGAAACACTTAAAATAAACCACGTAAAATGTAGAAACTTACGAATTATCGGAAGATGTGGTGGTGGTATGGAAAATCCAAGATCAATTGATGGGGCTACTGCATGAAACTCGAGTGGTGGCGGTGGAGGAGGCGGTAGAGTGTAGCCAAGATCCTGGAAGAAAGCTGGTGGTAATTTAATTGGAGGTAGGGGGTTATATGGTCGAGGGGCAAGTGTGGGCTTTGGACTCACTACGACTTCTGGCTTCGTAACCAATTCATGTTGAAAATTGAAAACTCCGTCATCGATCACGAGAAATCCCTTTTTAAAAATTAATAGTGACGGGTTAGAAAAGGGTACTAATATCTACGTATTAAGAGTCAATGAAATTATAGCATTATAACTGGTGAGTGGCGAATGACCTTGTACACGGTTAATTCATACCTGCGGAGCTCCAGTTCCAGTGCTAAACCAAATGGTCAACACCATAATCAGGCTCCAAAAAAATTTCAAAGTTTTTGGATTCATATTGGAAAATATTTATTTTAATAACGCAGTTACGATCTGAGTTTAAAGGCAGCCACACATGAAAAATTAAATTATTGGCTTATTAGACCTCGACAGCGTTATGAAAAATTGAATGCGTTGAAAATGATTGATGAATTGTATTATAATCATGATTTACATAACAATTTAATTTTAATTCCAGTTTGAGTTGAAATCTGCGTCATTATTATGTAAGCCATAAATTAAAAATTATTGTTAATACATATCATATTTCCTTTCTGAGAACCAGACACATCACAAAAGTTTGAATTAGTTTTCTCAGTAGTTTCAAAAGACCACCTTTGTCATCATGTAATGCTTGATAAAATTTGCGATGTAGTAATCCAATGAATTGAAAATACGAAAATTGCATTTTAGCAATGGTTTGTTGAATAAAACCAGAACCAAACTGCAAACTAACTGAGAACCAGTGTTAGTTAATCATAACAATAATTATAATTGAAATTAATGCAAAAGTATAATGTATTAAGTAAGTATCTGTTTGTAACAATTGGCTTCAATATGGCATTGGCGTGGGGTGAGAAATTTACTACTTGTTGTGTAATATGAGCTATGAACAAGAACATGATCTCACTAACAACTACTGATTTATCAAGGTATGCTTTACAATTGACGCTGGCTATTGCGGATTTGGGATATTTTTATGCAACGAATCAAATTGTGAAAAATTCCATGATTAGTATTTTTATACATCGCGATTATTAAAAGCAAATAAATGTTTGACTTTGATGAATGTCTCATCAAATTGACTCATCATTGATGATATAATATGATGGAGTTGGTGAAAATCCGAATGAGTGATATGAGTATAAATTACAGAATTTAAAAGTTTAATAGTAATTTACTCACGACTTATTCGAACATTTAGAACAGAATAACATTTTTTTAACGCAATTCGAAATCGACATTATTTATCAATTATTTTTTCAATTTATTAGTGATCACGATATTTGAAAATGTACAGAACAGACATATAATCAAAGCTAAATTAATTTTTACTAACTTCCCCAGCAGTGTCACTATTTAACTTTGTTAAATAACAAACAATTAAATTAATTACTTTACAAAAAGTCTCTACTCTCTATACGTAAAATACACATAAATATATGAACCACATTACTTGTACACAAAACTAATGAACTACTGAACATTCATTGGCACAATGAAGTTAAACTTTGTTGTATCACCAGGAAAGAGGTCCCATCAAAGCCTCCATAAAAACATGGCAAGCGACAATACAGCATCGATTTAATAAAAACGCGATCTTTATTTTTTAAATGTGCGCAAATTGGCAATTTAATTAAGTATAAATTGATATAAGTTAAGTTGCTCAAACGTTATGCGATGTGGGAAAGATCCTCCTCCTGGATGTATCTATTTCGGGGTCTGTACAAAAATTGGCCCGTCTCCAACGAAAAAGCGATATCCTCCCTGTCTCCACTTCTATTCCAAAAAAAGACAAAAAGTCAACGTGGGGAAATGAGGTCAGAGTTCATTTCAGTCAATGAATATTTACATTTATTTACAATTTTCTCCTTCTTACGTTAATTGAGCAATTTTTGACGCGAACCTTGACTTACGATCATAACGGTCTTTGCCAAAAAGAATGTGATTTCTCTGCAACAATAAAAAAACAATTAAAGCAGTTAATCACTCGCATAGTCTTTTAAAGTAGTATTATTTTCGTACTCGGTGCAACACGTCGAACTCGTTGCCCAGCGGTGGCACCAGAATCGCCGACGTTCTCCTCTTCACTTTCGGGTCCTTCTGATGAAGAACTCTGAGACCAGCCTATAGAAGTGATTAAAAAGAAAAAGTGATCCATTAAGACATTCGGGATTTATCGTTTGATTATTTACTATCTGAGATAATAATGTAGCTCACTTGTAGTTTGAATGCATCATGGGCATCACGATGGTGGCCGTGTTCATCGAGAGACTTCATCTTTTTTCTATGATACTTCCGGTATTGTTCCTGGATCAACACGCTGGCATAGAATTTTCCCACCGTGACCTCATCCAGCACTAATCAAATAAAAAAAATACTGACAAAGTGACAAGAATAAAATTTTCAAAAACAAGTGATGCATTTTTTTTCTTTCACTGACCTTCGGGTGGTGGTACCACCTGATCCAGCAACTTAGGATCGAGTTCCTTCCACAAACTCAGGAGGGTTCTTCTGAGGTTCGCATCCGCCTCCATGATGTTTCCCTCCGTTCTAATTTGCAGTCCAGTCCTTACTAAAGCAAATATTGTCGCGTTAAAGTTGACCGTCCCATCCGGATTCATGGGCATGTTCATAGCGACCAGCCTTTTACAGGCCCTTCTTCTTGGGCATAGTCTGCCGAAACCAAGGGGCGGATTAATTTTTCTCAAAAGATTGACCACATCATCATGCCTGATCTTGCCAGTGGCATCTGGGTCATATTCACTCCAGTGATGGATAAATTCTCCCAGATGATGCGCCCCCAGAATGCTCCAGTCTCTCGTGAGGTAATCAAAGTTGTCCATGATGACAGCCACGAACAAATTGAGCACGAGGAAGGAGCAACTGACGAAGAAAGAGATGAAATAAGGGAATGCAAAGTTTGAGCCGCAAGTCGCCTCCCCATCCTCCTCCGCACCCTCGACCACTTCTTCAACCTCCATTTCCATTTCTTCAAATACCGGATTTCCTTCCTCTGAGAAAGTGGAATTCATTGGAAATTGGAAACACTTGACATGGTCCCTTCCCACGCAGGCCATCATGACTTCCTGCCACGCCTCCCCCGTGGCACATCGGAAGAGCAGGAGCACAGCGTTTCCAAAAGTCTGGAAGTTATTATTTCGATGAATCTCGGTTTCCTCGTCTAGGGCAATCTTTCCAAAGATTTGCATGCCCACAATGGCATAAATGAAGAAAAGCAGGACAATGAGTAAGATGACGTATGGCAGAGCCTGGAGACTTTTGATAAATGTCCATAAAATGGTTCTGATACCCTCGCTCTTGTTCAGGAGCTTGATCAATCTCCCCACACGGAACAACCGGAAAAAACTGATGTTGACCTCTGCGAAGATAATGTCAATGTACGACCCCACAACAATGAGGAAGTCAAAAACGTTCCACATGTCATTGCAGTACATTTTGACCCCAAATGCCAAAAGTTTAAGGACAAACTCAATGGTGAAAGCGACAGTGAAAAAGAGATTTCCATACTCGAGGAACTCTGTGTACCACTGGGGCTGTTTATAAAATTTCATTCCAAGTGAAAAAGTGTTCAGGATGATAAGGAGAAAACTGATGTAGTCAAAGGTCTGAGATGACACCAATGCCCAGACCTGGTACTGGAACCGGTTTGTTGGAATATATTTCTTGTTTGGTTTAGCATTCAATGCAAACTCCAGACAATTTCTTTGATTTTTCTCCAGGTCACAATGTTTGTACTCCTGCTCGCCCTCATTCTGGAAGGTCAGAATGACAAAGCCGACAAAAATGTTGATCATGAAAAAGGAGATTACAATCAGGTAGCTGATGTAGTAGGCCGCGACTAACATTCGGTTGTTGTAGATTGGCCCTTCGTCTTCTCCAGCGGAGTCTATGCTTTTATACAACATTTGTGGCCACCCCTCAAAAGTGGACACCGCAAAAAGCGTCAGCATCCCGTTTGGCACCGAGTCAAAGTTGAAGGGGTTGTTGATCCACTCCCTGTCCTCCACAAAGGGTCTATGGGTTCTTCCCTTGTCGTAAGCAATGAACTGCCCTTTACATTCTTCCTGTAACTTCTTGGAGGGATCCGTACACTCAAACATAGCACCTTTGAACAGTTGCACGCCAATCACAGCGTACATGAATTGGAGCAGGTTGGTCACAATTACGATATTTCCGATTGTCTTTATTGCCACGATCATGCACTGAATTACCCTTTTAAGTCCCTTGGCTCTGTTAATTGCTCTGAGGGGTCGGAGGACTCTGCAGACACGGAGAATCTTGATGGTGGACACGGCGCCAGAAGTGGAAAAGAAAGAAATGAGGGAGACGAAAACAACTATTAGGTCAAGCAGATTCGCCGCTGACCTGACGAAGGCACCTTTGTGGAGAATAAAGCCATAAACAATAAGCTTCAGGGTGAGCTCGATGGTGAAAACAGTGGTAAAGAAATAGTCGAATTTGTTGAGTAGCTTATTTCGGGGTGAGTCATCGTACAAGGGATCCTCCGCTCCGAGAAGGGCACTGGATATGAGAATGCACACCAGAATGATATTTCCAAAAAAGCTGTTCGAGATGATCTTGAATGCTATGATTCGAATAGGGTTAGTCTGACTAAGAATGAAAAAGCTTGATCCTTCTGGGATGGGGTCGCAGGGAGGGGCTTCCGCATTTGGAGCATGCGCTGGCTTCTTTTCCTCCTTCTTTTCTGCACCTCCTCCCTCCACATCTCCTTCCGGTCCCTCATAGTAGCCATCTTCGGAGGTGTTTGAACCTGCTGTCGCATCTGCCACAGATTCCTCTGTGGTCATTCCTTCATCCTCCGTGACCTGCTCTTCAGTCTCCAAATCTTCCTTTCCCTCAATTCCTTCCTCGCCCTCCGCTTCACCTTCAGCTTCAGTACCCTCCAAAGTTGGCTCTGCTGTCTCAGCTACTGCATCTCCCTCCTCCTCCTTGTCCACCTCCTCCGCGTCACCCAGGTTGTCCACAGCAATGGCCAAAAATACATTGAGCAAAATGTAATTGCCAAAGACGAACAAAATGATGAAATAAATCGTAGCAACTACTCCCGTGGAGGCAATTCCTCCATATGCCTTGATTCCCAGGTACATCACTTCATTCCAGTCCTCACCTGTGAGGATCTGGAATACCGTCAATAAACTCTGTGAAAACGAGTCAAAATTGGTCCTGGGTTTGAAATCACTTGAGTCGTTGTTGAACTTTCCTCCAAAGACTTGCATCCCCAGCAGGGCAAAGATCATCATGAACAGGAAAAGGAGGAAAAGCAGGGAGGCTATGCTTTGTACAGAGTTCAGCAGAGACGCCACCAAATTCGACAGGGCTTTCCAGTACTTTGTCACTTTGAAAACTCTCAAGAGTCTCACACAACGAAGCACACTCACTCCGATCGGGGGAATCACGTGGGTTTTCACCAGGGCGATCTCCACGATGGAGCTGATCGTGGCGAAGCAGTCGAAGCGATTGAAGAGTGAGACAAAATATCTCTGGAAAAAGTAATGAAAAGATGACAACCATAAAAAATCAACAGGAAATAAACTTAATACTTATTTAAATTGAACTCACCGAAAATCCGAGGCTGTACATTTTCATGATCATCTCCACCGTGAAGAGTATGATAAAGAAGATATTCGTTGTTTCCTGGAAGTCATCCAACCATTGAGGCTGTCGATAATGTTCTGTGGCTAAAACTACTGTGTTCAAAAACACCAACACAATGATTGTCCAGTAAAATGCCTGACTCTTAATCATCTGCCTGCATAGCCTCCTGATTCTTCTATTGACCCGGTTAAAATTTTCAAAGCTGGTTTTCCAAAAGGTTGGAGGAAGATCCTCCTCGCCAAGCTCCCCTTCCGCTCCACCCTCATGCCCTCCCATTCCTAACACTCCCCCAGGAATAGTTCCATTAACCATAGACTCTGAGTACTCCGCAGTGGTTATCCAGTCCAGATAACCGCGAAGGCTCTCCTCAATTTGTTGCTGCTCCCTCAACTTCTGGAAATCTCCCCGGGATTCGGCTTTCCCTTTTTGTTTGGAGAATTCTCCGGAAAGCACACCTAGAATGAGATTCATCACAAAAAACGCCCCAAAGACGACCATTGAAGTGAAGTAGACCCACTCCCAGCCAGCGCCCATTCCGTCCTGGAGATTGTACATGACGTCGGTCCATCCCTCCAGGGAGATGCACTGGAACACTGTGAGCATTGCCAGACCAATATTGTCGAAGTTAATGATCCCGTCATTAGGACCCTCCCAGTAGAGGCGACATTCCCAATAATTAATGCCATTCTCATCCTCCTCGTCCTCGCAGTTGTAGCCACCGCCACAGTTGGAGGGTTCGTTCATCATCTCTCCTGTAATGTTGTGAAAGCACGTCTGGTGCAGCTGGCCCTCAAACATTTCCAGTCCAATGATAGCATAAATGGCGATTACAAAAAGGACCAAAAGCGCGATGTGGAACAAGGGTATCATGGCCATGAGAATGGAGTTCATCACGACCTGGAGTGCTGGAACACCGGAAACGAGTCTCAGAGGCCTGAGCACCCTGAATGCTCGCAGGGCTTTCACATCAAATCCCTCCATGACACTGCTAAGAATGGAACTGAGAAGACCCACTATCACAATGGTGAAGTCTAGAAAGTTCCACGCGTGTCTAAGATAAGCACCGTCGTGTGCCACAAACCCCATCGCTGCAAATAAGAATAATAAATAAGCTTTTAAACAAGAAAATATACGAGTATTCTTGGTTTATGCACATACCGATAATTTTCATGATACACTCCGCAGTGAAGATCACAGTGAACACAATCTCAATCTCCTCCAGGGCCGAATTTACATTATCAGAGTCATTGTTGGGGTAGGGTGTGGCCATGGCCAGGCATACGCAGGTGGCCATGATAGTCACCAAGATGATGGTCTCGAAACCTTTCCATTCCACGATGGCATAGCAGAGTTTCCGAAGTGGATTATTCAGACCCATGCACATGAGCGAGCGCTCTGGTTTTGGAGGTATTACCTGACCTCTTGGAGGTGGCTTTGGTTCCTTCTTTTGCTTAGGTTCGGCAGGCTCCGTTCCAGGCGTTCCAGTGGCGGTTGGCGTTGGGGTCGGAGTAGTCGCATTTGGCGGTTTCTCAGCATCTTCAAAAAACGTACGTCACATATTATGTCACTTTTTCATTTTTTTAATTGGTAATTAACTAACTAACACAGATTATACAGTCCCTCCCATCCCCATCTTGTTTCATTTTTGCCATTGAGATTTTTTTCCATCTGTCATCACCTCATCTGTGACCGGAAGCGCCCATGATAAGTCCAAGAAATGTGCCTAAAAGCATCATGGCATGCTCTTATCTTATCAGCGTTTAGGATTTTTTGGCTTCGCTTCTCAAGTGCTCAAGGAAGGAGGAAAACAAAGAAAAGGAAGCTTCGTCGACTTGACATGAATGATGGCACAGATAGATCATGGCTATGACGTGACACGGCATCGGCATCATTTGCATTGTGCCAGTTGAACCAAGTCAAGTGTAGCAAGAAATGGTGCACTGCTCACACGCAACTGAAAAATGTACCTAATTGAATTGTCATTTTGCAGACAGGCGTTGGGAATTCCATATTGCAAGTTGTGAGGAAAATGGGAAAGAGATCATTTCATAAATGTACAACATAACACTAGTCAAGTGTGGCGTGGCTATGTAAATGTGTAAAGCTCTGCTGTTGTGTTATGGCGCATGAGGTAGAAATAAAAAAATAAGAAAAAAAAGAAAGAAAAAACGATGATATGATGAGATGAGATGAGCTAAAAATAAAACTGCTTTTAGAAGAAGAACAGGCGTTGGAGTGGCAAGGAAGAAAAAAGTAAAAACATGTAACATCATCATAACACACATAATAGTAATAATATAACATGGCTAATGATGTGTGTTTTTCACTTTGTGTCCATCTTCATCGAGAAAGAATCCGATGTTTAAAAGAGAACAAGAATAACCGTTTCATTTCTTCGGCTTTTCTTTTCTAATTTCCCTTCCTTCCTTCCTAACCACATTTTTCTCTTTTTTCTTGTACTGTCATTTTTTTGCAAACGAAACCATTTTTTTTTACTTTACGAGATACAGAAATGTTTCACACTGTCCGTGTCCATCCAATGAGCAGTGAAATGAGCCAATAAGTCGATAAGCAAAAAAAGGCAAGTGAACCATAAAGCCAAATTTGCACATGGCACGGTTTGGCTGTGTGTGAGCGATTATCATGATTTTATATTAGATGAAGATGATGAGTGTGACAAGCCCATAAAAATAATTGTGCCAGCACCTGTTTTCATTTGCGGTTTTATTTCCATTTCAAAGTTCGAAAAACTCTACCTCTTGACTTAGCTTCTCGAACCTCCTCCAAGAATTCACTCACCTCATCGTCAAATTTGAAAAGATTTTTCCACTTAGAAAACAACATTTTCATTTGAGGAGGTTGATGATTTCATTTTCGTTGGATGATGAGGCGACTTTTTTGTGGAAATGAGCCATGTGGCAAAATGTGCTGAGATTATGTGTTCACTTTCAATGATAATGACCTCCTCAATCTTCGTACATCTGAGCTTTGAAAATATTTTTATGACTAATTTATTTTGCGTGTTATAAAATGTTCTTTTCTTTGTGAATGAATTCTGTCTGCAATATGCGTCATGCGACAAAAATGCAGAAGAGAAAAAATATGAACAATAATATAATGAACAAAAGCACTTTTTCAGTCGCATTCACCTTCAGATTGATATCAAGAGTGCCCCAATAAATAATTAAGTAATTGGCTAATTAATTCCAATTTCTCACCATGAGGTTTGTTAATCCCACCGTTTTCCATTTTTTGATTTATTGGTCATCAACGTTGTCTCCTTGCTGTTTAAAATAACTTTGACTTTCTCCTTAGTAGCTTTTGTGAGCTTAATATCGCAGGAAAACTTTCAAGACTCATTCACTCTTTCATCCATTCATTCATTAAAGCGTGATCACATTACATTTCACTTGGCTTGTTTAAAGAAAGCTATATAATTTTCATTCACTTTTTCTTGAGATTCGATTCGTTTGATGCTTATCAAAGCAGTTCTTTGTATTTTGTATGATGCGTATGAAAAACGATTAGATTAATGAAGGAAGGATCAGGAATGATTTCTAGAGGATAATGAATCATTTTCACGCATTCAAATGTGATACTTTAACTTTAATGATGAGTAATAAATAATCTCCTAGTTTTTAGATAAGCACTGTTTCCACAATCAAATTTCACCGCTACTACTAGCAGAATATCATCTTCGCCGCCACCGCCACCACAAAATTCATTCATTTTAAACTCGGATTTTTTTGACTGTCAACTTTCACTTTCACCTTTCCTCACTTCATGACACGGTTTTGTTCTAATCGCAGATCTGACTACTTTTTGAGCCATGGCATGGATGAATCGTAACGTAACCGGAAGTGAAAGTTATTTTCTTCGTATATTACGAAGTGATACTTAATTTTCAGTTTTTCACCTTGCTCACTTCGATTTTAGCAAAGAATTCGATTTTCCATTCTTCTGACATCCCATTTTCATGAATGTGATTGGGTATGGGCGAAATCATAAAATCATAAATGATTGCTTTGTTTATCTTATCACATTACCACCACAGCACAACAACAGGGAGAAAATTAATTAATGGCATTTACATGGGCCGGAAAGAAAAGGGGCAAAACCGGGTTGAAACCAAGCATTCAAGGGAACAAAATCGCATTTTTCATTTTGGCACTCACCACCCAACTTTTTTATAGCAATACGATGCGATGAGATGAGACACAAAACAATTTGATTGACTCAAATTGAGCGCAACCGACAAGTGAAATTTCTTATCCGGATCATCTTATCTTGTGCGCATACCCATTCCAAAGACAAGAACCGTTCCACATTATTAATAAATTTCTTTCTTTTTTCTTTTGTTTTTTCTCGAGATTTGATAAAGGGGCAAAAAACTCTTCTCGCACGTTTCTTCGTCTCGTTTTCCTGTCGAGGCTGTAGAGTAAGAAATTTTTATTCGCAATGAAATTCCGATGAGATGAAAAATTAATGGAGGTAATACAAAACGTCTTTTATCTATGATTTAATTGTACTGTAACACAATTGTATTTTTTTTTCAATCTCGTAAAAAAACGAGAAAACTTTTTAATGATGAAACCGCATCGCCCTTTCACTCTGTGCGAAAAACTCTTGTTTGGCAACAACAATTTTTTCGGTTTTCTTTTTTATTATAGGGTATAAAACAAGTTTTAAAAATGTACATGCAGCAAAAAATGAACTTTTTTCTGTCGAACACAGCATAGCATAGGATGATTCATAGAGATATAATAAAAATGACGTTGTGTTACATGCAGGATGAGTAATATGAATGAAGCAAGTCACATCACAGAATAAGAACATGATCATAATCCTTTTACATACAACATGTATGAATGTAATGTAATAATATGATGAATTCTGCTTTTCGAACATTTTCATCTCTCTCGAACGTGTTGTCTGTGTGCAGAATCTTGTGCTCGTCAAGCGCTTCAGCAGTCAGCATTTTGCTGAGGAAAATTTTTACAAACTGTGTCAACAGTTTGAACCAGTCTAGTGAAGATGGGTTTTGGTTTCAGCAACATAGATTTCCGAGTTGAAATGGAACATTTTTCGCGTCTTTCTGCTCATGGACTAAAAACTGAGTTCATTCGGTAGAAATGTTCGAAAACAGCCGAGATTAGAGTTGATGATAAAATCATAGCCCAGTTGACGTGCTGGCATGTGCGAGATGATGAAGATGTTTCTTGTTTGAAGCGACCGGGAAGGTATTTTGCATTTGCATTGCAGGTAACAAAAAATGCACTTTTTATTAAAAAACGAATCGAATTTGGAACTGGATTATCGTTTTAATCTTTTAAAACTATTTTTAGATAGATAGTAAAAATGATCACCAGAAAAGGCTAATAGAAACGGAATTTTTTATATACCTACTGGAGTATTAAATACAAACCCTTTCATATGAGAATAAATTATATCAAAATTATGCTTTATTAACTAGCACACCAGTTAAATTATAACTAGACATATACATTATCCCACGAGAAACTTTCTTCCATAGAAGGCGGCCTTCTTCTCGAACGCTGGACTGATGATTGGCGTATTTGGTACATAAAACGGATTGAGGCAATACTGAAACCAAAACGCGACAGTTCGATTAATTAATCAATTAAAATAATTAATGTGCATAACATGACATAATTCACTTAATGTATAATTTTTCTTTGCTGACAAGGGTAATTTACACATTTTGTGACATACCTTAATATACATTTCGTACATCTCGGAAAAGAAATTTTTAATCCCGTCATCATTCTTGAGATCATGGAGCAGCACAAATCTTATTCTGGAAGCAGTAATAAAACCGGAAACGAACCAGTCATTAAACTTGTCCACAATCTTCAAGTACATATTACTCGTTCTCCAGGCGTGCTCATCAATCAAGTCCAACGCGGCGTGTGCTATGAACTGGTTTAAATAACTGTGATCTTCCTTCTATATTAATTGTAGCATAATCAAAATCATGAATGTCAGTGAGATTCATTTCGTGAATTTATTAGCGCTTTTAGTTCTGTCTTTTTTTTTCTTTTCTTACCTGAGCTTCTTTACCCGCTGGAGAAAACTCCATTTCGAATAGAGGATTATCGTGATGACCCACCATTACAAAATAATAATTTCCCGACATTTTATCAACTGATCCCTTTTATTTATATTAAACAGGTTTCAATTCAATTATTTAAAAAATGCAAATTGTCAAAGAAAAAGCTGTCACTCGCAGTTCGCACAGTACACCTCACAGCTGAGCTCTGCATTGCATCTAAAAAGGCACAACCACCCTGCAATTTATGCAAGCTGCAAATCTTTCATTCAACTCGCCATCTCACCAAAAAGCTAGCGCAGCGCCGCGTCACTTTCTGAATGGCTGCTACTACTGAAGAACATGATAAAATTAAGATTTAAGTATGTTTTAATATGTTTATAATTATCATTCACAGCGAAAATCATTTTGGTAATACATATGCTTAGTTAATTTAGCGTTTTTCTCATCGATTTTAATATAAAATGTTTACAAGTAATTGTATGGCATATTGCATAAATTATAACAAAACGTGGTGCAACAGTTTGGAATAGGAAATTAAAACGTATTATATTATAATTGTATTGTATAAATGTCACACTTTTTAATGTCATACGATTTAATGATTAATGATTTAAGAGACTACTTAACCGAAATACCGGGATCCTGGCAATCCAGCTTCGCCTTTTAATCCTGGGTCACCCGGAATTCCTGGAAATCCAGCTTCGCCTTTTAATCCTGGGGCACCGGGAATTCCTGGAAAACCCACAAAACCCGTATTTCCTTTTGGTCCAGTTTCTCCTTTTGTTCCCACTCCTCCAAGTTCTCCTTTTTCTCCTTTACTTCCCGATAAGCCTGGTAGTCCTGGAGGTCCAAGGGGACCCGTGTCTCCCTAGTTGAAATGTGGGAAGAATGTTTGAAAATTTGAAATGCCATAAGCATTGGTTTTTTACTAAATCTTTTTAAAAAAATTACTTACAGGAGGTCCAGGCGGACAAATGAACTGATTAACTTCTGTGTATGGAGTTGTAGAACTCGAGATATAATCAAATGTAATAGATGACGTTGCACGATTTTGCTGCTTTGTTTCGAAATTAATCTTTTCCACCTGAATACTTTGTGAGCTTGTCATCGTAGCATTAAGATGGTTTAACCTATTCCACATGAAAATCATGGGAATAGCTACTGATATTAACCACAGACAAATACCGCTAATCCAATACAAGCCAGTTTTATTCTTAATATTCGACAACAACTTGTAATTCAATTTGGAAGGTTTACTATTTCGGTATTTCGATTCGTCGTCTTTTGAGGAAGTACTAATCCCATCGAAATTGTATGATTCGGGCATTGTAAGCTGTGGTTTTAATTTTAAATTATTTATTTATTTATTGTATTGTTGGATAGACTTTTCGGACTGAATCTGATTTTCTATCTGTTTTTGAACCGTTCAAAGTCATTAGCCACTAGGGATCCACTGTGCAATGCAGGGATTAAAATCCATTCAAATGATTGCAAAATTGCATAAAAATGTTTTATAATTGCATTCATAACATTTTGCTGAAAATTTGTTCATCCGGTATTGATATACATAGATAAACAAATTGGACAGTTTTATTATTTTATATGTTCTTCAGACATTATCCGATGACTCATTTTTCATTTATATTAATGAACATGCAACAGTTAATTATCTTGTACTTTCTGCGAAAGGGAGCCTTTAGTTGTTCTTAACTCTTCGCGTAGATTACAATACTCCCTGTCACTACGCCACACACTTGCATAAATAATGCAAGTTGCATTGCACCTTAGAATTTGATTGAATCGGTTCTGCAAGTGCAGAGTATGTTAGCTGTATTTATTAATGTGAGTCTCACATTATGTGACGTGATTAGTCATACATTTTATCATTTCTCTATCCGGTTTTTCTTTGTCATTTGACAATTTATTGTCTTATTTTTTTCATGTATTTTTAGATGTAGTGACGATGACTTAATTTTAAGTATAAAGATAATCTTGGAGAATTGTCATTATTAAACTGGGTATGTATTACAGTGTAATATTAAGACCTCTTGTCTTGATTGAATTGCAATATTAGCAATCTTTAGAGAAAGGAAATTCATTTCAAGAAGCACAAAATGCAACGATTTTTGTCATTTGTCTCCATCGCCTTCGTGATGCCACCCACCCCAACCGTGTTTGTGACCTGCAAACAAAATTATGGCATATTTTTCTCAATCATTAACTTTCAAAGTACTAATGTTAGAAATTCATTTTAATCTTAATGTTTTACCATGTTTATGTCCATGGTGGTGATGATGATGGTGGTGATGTTCATGTTTATGATGGTGATGATGACCTGCGTATCAAAACATTAAATAAAAAACGTTTTTCAGCTCTATATAACAATTAATTATTCGGTTTCATTAAATCTGCATTAATACTTAATTTGATTCGATGCTCATTAAACATGTCGATCATCTTACCATGCTTATGCTTATGGCCATGCTTATGCTGATGACCATGTTTGTGCTTGTGTTTATGGTCATGCTTGTGACCTAAGAGTGAATAAAATTAAAATAAGTCAGTAAACTTTAAATGTAATGCATAATTTGTATAATTTATTACAATGTTACTACCGTGCTTGTGTCCATGTTTATGGTGATGACCTGTGATGACATTAATTACAATTTAAAAAGAGACCACTTTATTTTATATGTATTAAAATTGTTTTTACCATGTTTATGTCCATGCTTATGATGATCTTGATGCCAGCCATAGTGCTTATCCTTTTCCTTATCAACCTCATCGTCACTTCCTTTGTCCCACCCGTGGTGATCATCGTCATCTTCATCATCATTGCTCACGCCATCTTCCCCGTTCTCCTCATCACCCCAGCCCGAACTCCATCCTGCCGGAGTGCGACTCTTCTCATTCAAAACAATCGCTTTATATAGGGGTCCATTTGTGGATTTCTGTTTAAACTTTTTCGATGGAAATTTTGGCCTTTCTGGCATTGGCGATTCTTCCACACGACCAGCATCAATTTCAGAGTCCAGCGTTCTTAGCTTATCCGGAGATTTTTTAGGGTTCAGGAGGATGTCAATGTTCGTGTTACCATCGATCAGGATCACATCCGGTTCAATGGATGAGGACTCTTTCTCAAGGTACTTCAGGAAATCTCTTTTATTTGATGCGTCAACTTCCTTCTTGGCCAAGAGAAGACAGCAAGTAAGAAGAAATAGAAAATTGAGCACATTCTGACAAAAATGGAAAGAAACACTGTAAAATTTGTCAGGTTTGAAGATATTCAATCAGTTTCACAATGCCCCATAAAAACTCTAAATCCACTTACAATTCTCATCATGGAAAATTTGCTCACTGCTATAATTTTAAATGAATTTTGGCATTCCAAGTAAAAATAATTTAATTAACTAACGAAAAGAAACACTTCTGAAACTTATAACGGCTAGGAAGAAAATGGAGTACGAAATGAGCGCAGCGTCTTTTATTTATAATCTACTGTTTTATCCTAAATTCAGATTCTTCTGCGCCCCACTTTCTGACAATTCAGATAATACTCAAACTATAGGAAATTGGATTAATTTTCGGCACTTCTATTAAGTAATTCATTTAACCTAATTTAATTAAGATGCTTTTCCTTTCCTTAACTTATTTAATTCCAAATCAAAATTGGTTAATTAATAATGTTCTCTAGAAATCATACATTTTATCAAAGTTCACAAAAAAATGTTTAATTGAGCTTTGCTTGCCAAAAGACATTGTAAAGATTAAAGATTTGATCAATTTATCGAATTTATGATTTTATTATGGTTATCATTGGTTATCAATCGATAAAAGGAAAATGAAAACGGAAGCCTAGGCTAAACAGCCTTTAGATGAAAACAGCAAAAAAATTGCTCAAGCTCGAACTCCTTTGTTTATGAAAAGGCTTGAACCATCGAGTCTTTGAGGTCTATAGAGGCTACGCGGCAAATTTAAATCTTGATTTTAGCTCTATTATTATTGTGCTTGTGCTTTTCTCTCTCTAATACATGTTTAAACGTTTTGCTCATTACATTGATGAGACAGTGAAGTGGTTGGCTCACTCGCTTCTGTAGTCTGTCCTGCATTCTTTACTTTTGTTGTTCATTTTCAATCTTCAGCTCCACAGTGGAGCCTCCACTCACTCCAGTTTTTCCAGTTCATATAGTTCAAATGTGCTCAGCTTCGCTTCAAACAAAACAATGCATATTTTTAATTGTTATCTAATTACAACAATTAAAAAGTTTGAGAATTGGTTTGAAAAAACTGAAGATGTGTTATGTTTCTTTAATTAAATAGTTTATCTTCTACAAATACGTGCTCTGTTTTGAGTTAATTTAGCGAGTTTCTGTGTGGTGGGTTAAAATTTGTGGAAATATGTCGGTTTGCACTTCGCCAAGTCCAGCTTCCAGTTCCTCCGGAGTTACCACTACCACCACTGTCACCTCCACATCAACCTCCATTCCCGCAGAAAGTGAGAACCAGAATAACAGCCAGAGGGAAGATGAAAGTAACGGCAAGGAAAATAAAGAAAACGAAAGTTCCTTATCAAATACAACCCCAACCGGAAGTCAAAATGGGGAAGAGGGAGAAGCGAAAGCAAATACAGCAACCACTCCAACAACTCCGACCACTGCGGCAAGGGCCAGTACAAGTTCGAGTACCGCCACGACGATTGTGAATGATGATGGTAGCAGCAGAATGAGTTTGGGGAGCAGCAGTAGTGGGAGTGAAGACGAAGACGACATTTTCAGAGGAGGTCGACCATTTGCAAACCTGAATCTAAATCTGAATTTGGGGAGAGCAGGTGGAATAGGAGGAGGCAAGGATGATTTCTCGGAGGAATTGATAATCAAGCGGAACACGGAGTACCTCCTTCAGCGATGCACTTCTCTGATGCAACGTGTCCAGGGGATTATGCAGCATAAGGCAGCTCAGCATGTGTCTAGACAACTTCAGGCGGTTATCGAGCATCCTGGACTGAATCCTAATCTTCTAGGAGGAAAAGGTGCTGGTGGGAGCACTGGTCAGCAGAGTCAGAATCGTGCAGGAACAACCGGAAGGGGTTCGTTTAGAGAACACCATAACTCTGGAGATATTATTCCTCCATCGCAAAGACTGACGAAGCAGAGCATCTCGGAAATTCAGTTCACAGGAAAATTGGTGCGGAACATCATTCGACATTCGATGGATACTAAATTTGGTCCAAAGGATGATTCAGCGACTGAAGAGTCAGACACGGATGATGACGAGGTCGTGCTTCCTGAGGAGAGGATGCACATGGACTTTTCGAGCTCCAACAACATTAGTAGTACAAATACGCCTTACCTTCCTGTGTAAGTTTTATACTTTACATCAAAATCAATTCAAAGAAATTAAGAAATACGTTAGAAATTTTTGTTATTCATTTTTTTTATCACGAAACAGAGAAAATAATCCATTCTTTGAAGCCATCACGCTGGAGAAGCAGTACGAGGCTCGGAGGACTTCCCTGGACTTCAGTATTAATGAAGTGGAATATTCTTTAACGAAATGCTTGGCGTTGCGGAAGTAAGAGATTAAAAGTATTTATTTTACTATGTAGGATGTAGGAACTTGTAACTTAATAAGCTGATTAGGTTAAAAGTTGCTACAAATCAAAAGTAAATTATAAAATATTTTTTTCTTCTTTCAATGTTTTTTTGCCAAGACATTGTAAAGTGAGGAAACCACTGTTCCAGCTTGAAAAACCGTCCGCATCCACACGCGGCATAAATATTCCGCTTGATTCAACTTCCTCAGTAAAATATTATCATGATTGCAAACCAGTTACTGTGAAAAGGTGACTTTCAGAGATTTTTGTAACTTGTAGTAAAAACAAAATATTTCTATGAATTAGGTGGGAATTGTCGATTTCCATAATCAAAGTGAAAGTGGAATCTCATGTTCAATCAGGACTTCTTTGGATGTTTCTTCTTCTAGAATGTCGGATATGATGCAGGCGAGAAGAGGTAGCCAGGAGCAGGATGGGAAGGCCAAGGGTTCGGAAGCGACAGTGATCTCCACAACATCCGCCACTGAAAATGGTTCAGAGTCCCAGTCTGAAAGTGAAAGCGAAATCTCAGCTTCTCCTTCGACCTCCGTTTCCGCTTCCTCGGGTCAGGGTCAGAGTCAGAGTCAAAATCAATTGGAGGAATGTGCCAATAACAAAGGGAAGTCCATGGAGGTACAGATGGAGGTTGATATAACGCAAGAGTCTAAAAAGGCCCAGTCTGAGCAAAGTCAGCAGCAGGAAAGTGAAAGTATGGAGACCGACTCTGGAGGAGGCTCATTTATTCCAACGATTAAATCGTAAGTTGTGCTCAGAAGCGATGTAGAGTTGGCTGGTTAATAATTCAGAATTTTATTTAAAACCTTTTAAATTGTGTACAGATTGGATGAACACGGAACAGCAGCGGTATTGGACGTTGCGATATGTCACTCAGGTTCCACAGATCCAGCCCAGAGTTCGAGTCGTTGTGCGGGTATCAGGAAGCCGGAGAAAAATCGGAAAGTTTTTCAACTTGGGGGCATCCACAACATTTTCCGGGACCCTTGTCGGCTTCCCTCCGTACGTTGTTCCTGCTTTGGTCGAGAGGAGCTCTGTGCTCTTTGCCTGGGACGTGCGAAGAAGCGAATGGAAATCAGTGATGTGTTCATGAATCGGAAAGAGAAGCTTCATCTTCTTGATGAGACGTTTCATAAGACTCTCAGTTTCGCCGAGGATATTCCATTGGAAGTTTTGTTGACATCAGGGGCCGTTGGAAGTGGAGTTTTACCTCATTCTAGTACCATGCAGAATTTGATTAAGCAGAGGGCGAGACAATTTCCACCCGACTTTTTGGAAACTGGAATGAAACCGAAGAAGCCCAAGGTATACGACATCAAGCCGTACGTTGAGGTTCCTATCGTTTCACCAAAGAAGGACGATGCCGCCCCATCTCCAAGAAAACGATCGGCACCAAGAAAATCTCAATCCAGTTTTGATGACAGCAGGGATCACGCGGAATTTCCAAGTAAAGGTTGGGTCGGCGGAAGGGAAAGGAAGGATTCTGTCAGGTATTGAAATTGAAAAATGAGAATTTTCTCCTTGTTAGCATAGTAATTGCAAAATTGCATGTGAGAAAGCATGATTTTTCATAGTTTTTAGTTTAGAAGCTAGTATTTTTCTTGAGGTTACAACAACTTTTAGAACTCCCAATTCGCTAAAAATAATAAGCGAAGCGTGTGAATTTCATTTACAAATTAAAGACTTAAAGTTTTATAAAATATCTAAAATGGCAACTGCTTCAGTGTCAGAGGCAAAGCGAAGGAAGTCTTCGACTTCGAGGTTAGGTTGTGTACAGCAAAGCCATTTAATTAGAAACAGAATTAACGTAGGTAATCAAAATGAAGAAAATAAAGTATACTAATTTATCATTAATTGTTGTGCCTTGTTATGGGTATTTCAGGAGGACGAGAAACCAGGAATTTGACATTGACAACATCGTCATTCCTTACAGCATGGCGGCGACGACACGAGTTGAACAGCTAGTGTACAAACCAATTGAGACTCCAAGGTACAAAACTACAAATGCGAGCCAACAACGGTTTTGAGAAACTTTGTAGTTGAGTTAAATAACAACTGATTTCATTTTGGGTTTTAGCTGGAGAGAGCTGGACTACTCGGAAATCTTCTCAACGGAAACTAAGTTGGATGGAGAATTGGAGGATATGAGCAACGCCGCTTTTGCCCACCGCCACAATAAATGTGAAGTAGCGGAGAAGAAGCGTTTTACTCAGGTGATGCAGAAAGCGTTGAATGCGACGAGAAAGAGTCGACGGCAGGATTCCACCTCCACTAGCAGAATGGAACCAAACAACTGTGATAACTCTGCTGCCCCTTCCACTCCCGGTACATCCCAACAGGGACAAAGTGAACCGTCTGCGTCGACATCAGGCTCCGTGAGTGAGGAAAAGAGTGAGAAAGAGAAAGATGGTTCTGAGGAGTTGGATTCTCACGCAGTTGGGGTCAACGGTTCTACTACAAAAGAAAAAGAATGCAAGGAAAATGAGAAAGCGATGGGAGAAGAAAAGAAAAGTGGAGCGATGGGAGGTGGTTCAACAACGGGAACAACTACGCCTGTCACAGATAATGCGACCGTGATCACGGAGGCGATGGCTAACCAGGCACTGAAATCCCTGTTTAAAGTGGGCAGAAGACGAACCCTCTCAATGTCCAAGGCTCAGGCTCAGGCTCAGACACAGATCGTGGAGGAAGAGGAGGAGACGCCACCGGTGATTAATTAACTGATTAAAATATTAATCTTAAAATGTTAAAAGTTAAATGGGTAATTGAGGTTGTTTTGTCTTGTAGCAATACGTGGAGCCCTGGCCACAGCGAAAGTTCCCCCTTCCCGAAGTCGAGTACACAGACATGGTGGAGTCGATGAAGAACTGTTACTCAGATTCACCCTTCGCCACATCCTCATCACTTTGTGGCAGCCTTGATGAATCTCCTGTAGGAAGTCCCATTTGTATTTAGCGTTAGTAAACAGTACCGAAAATGCAAATAGCTGCTTATCTTATATAGTGCTATAAAAATGTAATTAAGAAAATAATAGTATATATTAATGTATGAAAATGTTTTAAATGCTAGAGTCCAATATTTTTAATGAATGATCTATTAAAATAAAAACAAAAAAATAACAATCCACTCAAAAATATATTAAAGTGAGCATCGACCAGACCAGGCACTTCATTTACACGTACACTTTTCAGAAAGTCGACTAAATAACATAATGCAGGGATTTATTAATAATAAATATTATTCAAAATGAGTGTTTTATTTTTTACATTCTTAAAAATTGATATTTACATTTTTTAGAGTTAGTTAAAAAAAATTGTTATATACCTAGTTAAAAGTTTACCTAAACTCGAAATTCTATTCTCGATAACTCCTAAACCATTTTATTGAATTGTTTAAAAGATTTTATACTACGTTACTTTCAGCTTTTTAATATACGTTAACGTTACTCTTATCATTTATCAAGTTCTAAAGTATTTAAATCTAACTAAAATCTAATCTAAATATAATTCCAAACTATTTTATTATTTCAATTTCAGTTTCTTTCTTTCACACGAAAGAATAATATACAATCCAGAGAATAAAAATCGTTTCATTTCTCATCTCGAGATTTTATCTCTCTCTCGACAAAGTCAAAATACAATCTGAAGACCACATTTAGAATCTTTTGCAATAAAAATTTTGCTTTTTTGTCAGTAGGTACACTTTTAGCAACAACATGAATTTGCTTTTGAAACATTTTCACTGAGTCGATGGAGGCTGTGCTGGATAAGGTGGCTGAGGACCCGCTTGCGATCCAGGTGGTGGGGCATAGCCTCCGGTAGAATTCTGTCCCGCTGTGGAGGTCTGCGGTCTGTAGCCGTAGCTTGGATGCGGAGGTGGATAACCCTGGTACTGGGGCTGGTACGGCGCATACTGACCACCTTGGGGTTGTCCAGGAGGAGGCTGCGGCTGCTGAGGCTGTTGGGGCTGAGGTGGACCATAACCTCCTTGAGGTGGAGGTGGAAATCCCTGAGACTGCTGGCCGTATTGGGACTGTGGTGGAGTTCCGTACTGCTGACCTCCGTACGGAGGATAACCTGCAGAGGGTGGACCACCACTCGTTGGCACATTTCCTCTGCTATCTCCTCCCTGACCCACCCCGACACCCGGACTTCCGGGAGGTGGATAAGGCCCTGCAGGGCTGTAGTTGTAATTTGGCTGATTCTGTGGAGGAGGATAACCACCTGGAGTGGAAGCTGACGGATGCTGGTTGACACCTCCGGCGGAGGATCCCTGAGGACCCTGGGGATAATTGCTGGGATTTGGCGGGTATCCCTGAGGAGGATATCCGGACTGCTGCGGCTGTTGTTGCGGAGGTTGCTGCTGTGGTTGTACGGAGCCGGGCCCTTGTGGCGGCTGTCCGGGCTGGCCGTATGGGTTCGAGTGGGAGGGATTTGGATACTGTGGATAGTTTGGATGTGAGCCGTAGTAAGGCTGTTGGGGATTATTCGGCTGCTGTTGACCTGCTCCTCCAGGAACTTGACCTGATCCAGGCTGCTGGGGCTGTTGACCGTACGGAGTTGAAGGAGGAGGTCCTTGTGAGCCGGGAGGAGGAGGTCTGGGAGGCAGTTGCTGTTGAGGAGGCTGATTTGGAATCTGACCTGGCTGCTGCTGACTTCCTGGTGGAGGCGGGTAACCTCCTCCAGGATAACCTGGATATTGCTGACCCGGCTGCGACGGATTGGGTCCAGGTCTGCCGTAATAACCAGGACCGGGACCTCCTTGCTGACCTGGCTGATTCATTTGCTGCTGTGGTGGCTGCTGATTCTGCAGAGGTATATCTTGACCCGGTGGCTAAACATTCAAATCAATGTTCACATTAAATTACTTTTAATTTAATGGAAGAAAACAAAACAAAAATACGCCGACAGCTAGTAAAATCTATTTAATCACCGGCAACATCTGCTGAATATTTTGTGTGCCATCGGCGAGCGTTGCCAAATAAACGAGATTCCTGTGCAGCGCCTGCTGGTACTGAAGACATTCCTGACCTTTGCCCTTATTCTGGTAATCCTGGATAGTCTGGATCAGATGGGCGTTCTCGTCCAGCATTTTCTGGATTTGGGCTGGGTTCGGGGCCGGCTGCCGCATTCTGCCTACAGCACCCGGATTCCCGAATGTTGTCAGTGACATGATAATGAGCAGTGAGTGATAAACCGTGAATAAATAATAAATATTAATAATAATAACAACAACTTTTAAAAAAACAATTATTATCAATCAAGTGAGCAGGAGCAGAGTTAGTTAATACTTAATGTACACTACACTAAAACACAACCGAAATGAAAGTTTAAAACTGGCTATATCCGAAGAGGCAGAGGCAACTTAATTATTTTTTAAATAAAACACAACACAACAATTAAAGGCCTTCTTCTGCTGCTGGACTGCTCCTTCCTCTCCTTCTCTGGAATGTTTCAACTTTTTCTTTCTTCTTTTTGTGGTCGGTCGGTCATAAAAATAAAAAGTTTCACAAACTCAGACTCACTCAGACCCAGCTTACAAACAAAACGCATCGCAGCATAAAAAGCAGCTTCAGCTTCTATTCTCAAACCCTTCAATTCAACCCTTCACTTACTCAAAAGGAAAAGCTTCTCTTTCTTATCATCATCATCATCATCATCGTCAACTGATCAACTCAAAAATGTACATCCAGCGCCCCTTCATCAATCACGTCATCACTTTAACCATGAATATCGGAACCGCCCAACACACCAATATTATTACCAATATCTTATCCTGCTTATGTTTTTCAAATGTTGCTCTACTATTTGTAAACTAAATTACGGTCCCGGTTCCTGAGCCACACCCACCCTGTCCACATGAAAACGTAATTGTTGAATGACCCCTAATCTAAAGGTATAGTAAGTTCTCCAGAGAGGCCGTGGCCGGTGGTGCGGTATTAGCTCAAATACTGTTCTGTTCGGTGTTACACACATGACAAAAACGTTGCTAATGCAAACCGTATACTGGTAGTTGGTTGGTACTTGGTACTGTTTGTGGCAATAAAATGCTTTTAATGCATGGTTAAATGAGCGCTCAGCGCTGCTTTACGTTTTTGTTTATGTCTCACACTCGATCCAATTCCAACACCGCAGCCACCAGAGCAGTCAAATAAAGATTTGACTAAAAAGATTTTTGTTTTCAAAACGCGAATGTTTTGTTGACATTTAAAGTGTAATCAAAATAGTAAACAATGAAGCTGCGCAAAACCAGTTTGGCGACTGATAACTAACTAATTAAGTTAAGGATATTTATTTCCTTTCCTGAGATTCTTTTTGTTGGTTCTCTCTGTGTGTTTCCGTTTCGTTTATTCTCGGTGAGTTAATAGTTTTGGTCATTGATAAATAAGGCATTGATAAATGGGTTTTTGATTTAAAATCAATGATTTTTTGACTTGACCTTTATTTAACCTTGTTTGTTTGTTTTGTATTTGATGTAGATGCATGTGGTCCGGGATAAGTCGCTTCTTTAAAAGTTTAATTATGGGCGAAGAAGATTCAAACTCAAACGATGAGATCATGAACGATGTACAAGACAAAGCGGACGAAGTTGAAGAAGCGGAAATAGAGGGTAGCGAGGGCGCTGCAGGCGCGTCTTCTCCTATATCCGGAGGATTGCCTTTGATTCCTTCGCCAGATATGATTCTGATGAGGTCTGTAGAAACTGAAGAGATTCAAGAGGATGGAGAGACAACTGAGAAAGTCAAAGCTAAGAGTGACTCTGCACCACCTTCGTCTCATTTCCCTCCCGTAGATCCTGTCACACCAGGCGACGAAGAAGAAAAAGATGCTAACGATAATGAAAAGAAGCCTTGTGTGCCTGGGAAAATGGAGCAAGATGACGAAAGCGAAAAGAAATTTTTCCGGATAAGGTCAACTGGAAAAGACGAAAAGGTCGACGGTGTCAGTGTCCAACCGAAAATTACAGAACCTGCTGAGGAAGGAGATTGCAAGGATAAAGATAATAAGACTATTAAGATGGGCTCTGATGATGAGTCAAAATTTATGCCAATGTGTACCAATCCCTTCAACAGGGATAGTTCTCCTGAGAAAAAGATTATCATGCTGAACCCGGTGGCGATAAGCAACATGCTTAAAATCCCGAAAAGCGACGGTTCATCGTCTTCGGCGGGATCATCTCCTCAAAAGCCTGGTTCGACTACGAGTTCCACTTCTGCGTCAACGTCAACCACTGAAGGACAAAGTCCGGTTCAGCGACAGGAGTTTCTCAAGCTGACCCAGAATCTAGTCTCGGCCCTGAAAAAAAAGGTTTTTTGTGCGAATACAAACTGCAACCAGAAAACGGATACGGTCGTTGACGCTCCACCACATGCAAGACTCTATTTTGGCATGAAGATGAAAAAAGGTTCCAACAACCCTCCACAAATCTGCGTGAGCTGTTTCAAGAAAGCGGAAGTGTTCAACGAGGCGTCCAGGGCGGTCTTGGCCCGAAAGGAGAATCTTTTTGATCTCAAGTTCCAGATTCAAACGTCTGAAGACGTTGTGGATCTGGACAGTCCACCGGGAAGTCCTTCGCCAAACAAAATGGATGTGGAAGATTCTTCTCCGGAGGACTCTACCGATGTAAACAATTTAAACGCCTCTTCTGCAGAAGAAGCACTTTACTCCATCTCCATGAGCAAGTTTGCAAAAACCGTCTCAGAGACGATGGAAAAGTTTGAAATGGGCCTGCAGATAGAAAAGTGTAAGTCCAAAGTGAACGATGAGGTGAATGATCTGGCCAGTCAACTGGAGGCTCTCGACCTGCAGATTGAGGAGCTCCGAGATACCATCGACAGTACAACAAAACTATTCAACGACAACATTGCCGAGAAAAATCCATGTTTTGAAGTTGGCCAGGTGGAGATTGACGAGGAGGGCTCTATTACTGTACAGAAAGCTAAGAATCTCAGTCAAGTGAATGGACTGTCTAGATCGGCGTCAAAGGAACTGGCCAAAGAACTCCAGTATCTGATGGCACTTGAGCCCGAGGAGATTAAAATTGAGGAGATTACACATACAAAACATTCCCAGGGACGTCCAGCCTTCTTAACATTACCAGCTCCACCTCCTGGAGGAAACAATGCGCTAATTAATCGTCGGATGGGGAAACTCATCTTCGCCAAACCCAAGGAAGGACAGGATGTCTATGCGATGCACAAACATGCGCTTTTCTATTGGCTTCCGGCAAAAATTATTAAAATTACCCAGAACAAACTTTACTCAGACCAGCTTGTAAGATTTTTCTAAAATATAAAAATTAACAGACAAAAGGCTAATAGAGCTACATAAAATAAGTTATTTAATTTAATTTTTCATTTCTTAGACCCTCTACAGAGTTCAGTTCCAACAAAAAGTAAAGGGTAGACATAAAAATCACGATGACCCAGAGTGTTACATGAAAGAGCTGGAGGGACGTCAGGTGGCCTTTAAAAAGCCTAGCACCGTAATCCTAATCGTTGGAACCCGAATTATAGCCAGATTCAAGGATCTTCTGAATACTGATGCCGAAGTAGATGGGATGCTGTACGCCGGAGTCGTTGCAGAGGTTCCTAAAGAATTGAACCGCAACCGCTATTTGATCTTTTTTGACGATGGTTACGCGCAGTATGTTCACCCTTCTGAAGTATTTCCGGTTGTGGAGAGTTCCAAAGACGTCTGGCTGGATGTTCACAAGAACTCGCAAGAGTTTATCCAGGAATATGTGACTAAGTTTCCCGATCGTCATATGATTCGTGCCGAGATCGGAGCCACTTTCAGTGTCGAGTTGAATGGGACTTGGCACCAGGCACGTATTGTGGACACGGACGGTTCCTTGATGAAGGTGCAGTATTTGCGAAATCGAAATCCTCTCGATCCTCTGCCAAACATCGAGTTCGAGTGGATCTACAGAGGCTCTACGCGATTGGGGCCACTGTTCTCCAAGTTAAAGAGCCTCCAGTCGAAGCCGACCCTTTCAGTGGCACGAAGACACACGTACTCATCCAGAAAGACTCACAACTTTTCCTTTGAGGTGAACCGGAACTGCGAAGAGGCACCAGGAAGCCAGGAAGTAGCCCGGAAACACACTGGATTTGATGGTGCGCCTGGAGCGAACAAGCACGGGGTTATCAAGGCCAAAAATGGAATGGTCATCTCCACCCAGCTTGAGTCTGAGGGGAACATGATCGTAAGACTAGTTAAAATATTTTGGTTTACATTAACCTGCAAATATTGAATATGTAATAAGAAATATTAAGATCTGAGACTTCCGAGATTGTTCTGTGTAAAAAATATATTCGATGACTAAATTTTTTTTACTCGTTTAGAAAATTCAAATTCCACATGATTGCCCCATGCCGAGAACTTACACACCTCATACGTGCTCCCGAGCTTGTGCGTATTCTTATGAGGAAGAAAAATACCGAAGAGTCAGTCCTTTGGCGATTCCGTTTTATCTGGGGTGGGCCAGGTAAGATTGAACATTATTTGCCCTATTCTTTCAACCAAACAACGAAAACGATCCAACGCTTTTAAAAATGCGTTTTGAATCTCTCCTCTCAGATTGTTGGGCGATCAAAACGACCGAAACAGAGACAAAATATTTTACCGCACGCCCTGCGGTCTCCGCCTGGGAAGCTACAAGGAAATTCACAACTACATTGTACGTACCAGATGTGATATCCCCATCGACTTTTTCTCCACCGAGCCGAACATTGACTGCCTGAACGAGTTCGAACCCCTGCGGAAGATTGCCTACATGAAAGACCTTTCCTATGGGAAGGAATGGACACCCGTGACCTGTGTGAACTCATTGGACCACGACTATCCCCTGTACATGGATTACAAGACGGCCCGAGTTCCTGGAAAGGGTGTTAACATTTCAGACGACGATGGCTTTTTGACGTGCTGCGATTGTGAAGATGACTGCGAGGACAAAGAAAAATGCGCTTGTTGGCAACAGACACTTTCCGGGATCTCTTTTAAGATCGCCAAAGAGGAAGGCGAAACTTTGGTGGGGTACGAGAACCGCAGGCTAAAGAATCACGTGCTCAGTGGTATCTACGAGTGCAACCGAAAATGCAAATGTAGGTCAACTTGTTTTAATCGGGTGGTACAGCATAAAGTGAAATGGCCGATTCAGTTGTTCAAAACGGTTGCGAAAGGATGGGGCGTTCGAACGGTGCACGACATGCCACAAGGGTCATTCATCTGCGTTTACACGGGACAACTGTTGACTGATCAGGCTGCCAATGAAAAAGGAATCGAGGCTGGAGATGAGTACCTGGCCGAGTTGGACTTTATTGAGTGTAATGAGCAAATGAAGGAAGATTACGAATCTGATGCAACAGATATTGAAAACGAAGAACTTGGAACGAGGTCGAAGGAAAGACAGGAAAATCAGGCGAAGAAAAAGGACGAAACTCAAATCGCCAAGAAATCCACTGGAATGGTACAGAAAGCTGTAAAGTCCACGGGGGGAATAAAGCGGAAGTATGGGGATGATGACGCTTCTTCAGCGGCGTCTTCAGGATATGCATCTAATGCCGGAACGGCGTCATCTCGTGATGTCCATGTGGCGAGAAAATCAGGCTCAAAGAATGGTATGAAGAAACAATCAAAATCATCCAGCGGGGATTCAAACTCGCAAAAGCCTATCAGTAAGCCACCACCGTCAGAATCTTCCGGCATTCCAACACCCCCTTCCTCCATTGTAAGCAAGCGTTCCAGTAAAGACGACTCGGATAGTGATGACGACGATGGAAACAATGTTGCGGCTTATTCCAGTTTTTCTGCGAGCATCGGCGCAAAAGATCTGAAGAATGCGCCGAGACGGCCGCTCCGTGAGTACTTTGGGAAGGATGAATCCGTCTACATTATGGATGCCAAAAGCATGGGCAACTTTGGCAGATATCTTAACGTGTGTATTTATTAACATTTAAAAGTTATTTTATGTGTTTAAAAAAATCATTTACAAATGCTAATTATTTTATTTTTCTTCGTTTTAGCACTCTTGTAATCCAAATGTCTTTGTTCAAAATCTCTTTGTGGACACCCACGATCCCCGATTCCCTTGGGTGGCCTTTTTTACCAAGAAGGATGTGAAAGCTGGTACAGAGCTGACCTGGGATTACAACTATGAGATTGGAAGTGTGCCCACGAAAACTTTGTATTGTTACTGTCTTCAGCCTGGATGTCGTGGTCGACTTCTTTAACATTTAAACTTGTATTTTGGAATGTTTTTTTTATTACGTGAACCACAGCAAGTCAATTTGACGTCACCTTCCCTTTTGTTAGCTTTCTACACAATGACACTCGTAATTATTTAAATTAGATTATCTATTTAAGTATTAATTAAGTCACGACAGACCTAAACAGTGTCCCTATCAAGTGATATTTAAATTTAAATGCATGCTGGAATATCTCCTTTTTAATAAATGACATTCTAAAGGAATGGTTTTTTAAAAATATCCTCAAGAAATATATTTGTCCTCGGAACGTATTTTGAAGTTGGTATGAAAAAGTGACTTTCTCATAAATAGCGTTTTAGATTTTTGGGTATGATTTCTCTTTCGCTTCATTCATTCATATCAGCGGCCACTAGTTTGCCTTTTGCATCAGGTATTTTGTTCAATTAAAGTGCATGGCCTAGTAGCATTAATATGATTTTAAGTGAATCGAATGATATAGTGCATCAGTGAATGTTTTTAGTTTTTATAACTAAATAAGAAATTAGAATTCCGTAAATATTTGTTTATTTAAATATTTCCTTTTTATTTTGATACAACTTTTTTTCATTAAAATATATTTTGTTAAAAATACAACTCTACAATAATTAACTACACGATGATGACATGGCACATTGGCACAGCTCAAACGCCACGAGACATCCACAACAATAAACACAATCATTTTTTCAAACTGTGTTAAAAATGGTTAGGGTTAGGATAACCTTACCATTCCATGATATCACGATAGGTGTGATTTGAAGGGTTGACCTGCAAAAGAAACTGTTAAGAACTTACCTTCGCATCGCACATTATCGCAACCTCCTGGACTATAAAAAATGAATCTTTCTAAAATGGCAGAAACTCTGGGGCAGTCGATTTCGACTCTTTTTTCTGTACTTTTTCTCTCAGACGAAAAATATTATTCCTTAATCGTGATCTTCGACTTTTCTCTTGACATGGAGTACTGTCACTTTCTACAGTTTCCACTGAACTTAAACTGGAAATTGATGAACCTGAGTTGGGCACTTTTTCCGAATTGGGATTTTTGTTGGAAGTAACGAGGTGGGCACAGCGCCTTGGGATAATGGAGACAGTCGGTTGTGAATCTGGCGACTCATTATAATATCTTTTCTTTCCTTTGCTGTCTTTATCTTCGTCTTCAGTAGATGATTTTTTCGTTTTGGATGATTCTGAACGTTTTCGCTTTCTTGGCATTGTTGCAGATTTTCCCTTTAAAACTTTCTTCGGAGAAGTCTTTTTCTTTGATATCTTGCCTTCATCATTATTTTTATCCTAAAAATCAGAGCTTAGTAAAATGGAGAGCGAAGTACAAAACAATTAACTGAACTGAATATATTTAATACTAAAACGTACCCGGCAGTGCTGAGAGCGAACATGTGGATAAGGGCAATTTTCTCTGGAACATTTCGACTTGTTATAAAATTGACATGGAGCCATCCTTCCAATCTTCAGATCATGAGACAGTTTGCAATCTGCAGTATCACACTTCCCAGCCGCGACAAATCTTCAAAAAATACGCAATTTTCCCTACAGTAATTGGGACACTCGGTCAATTATCTTAATAAGGAATTAAATCAAATTACTTGGGACAAATTGTAATTTGTTTAGGGTCATGAAGATATGGGCATGTCCCGCCCTCCTTTCGCTTGCACTCCCCAAATCTGATGTAGAAAGCACAGAGCTGCTTCCGTTTCCAACTTTTCTGTGACAAGGTCAACTTGGATTTGGCGACTGCGCGACTTTAAATAGAAGATAAAATATTTGATTAAAATAAGTTTCAAGCAATGAATACTGTGAAACAATTAAAAACAATATTTTATAATTATCATTACTTAGCCAGTTGATTTTCTCGCTTCTGTGCGGATTTCACTCCCGCTGTTGTTAGTGTCAAGGAATTTGACAACCGCTTCAGAGTCCGTCCGCCATTCTTTTTCGCAAACCACTGTCCACTTATGTTTAAGTAACCGTTAAGCTTACGAGAAGAATGCTGACCTAGTCGTAGCCTCTTGGCACTGGCGGTGGAGACTCGTGACAGTGACACGCGTTTCAAGCTCTTGCCTCCATTCTTCGCGATGTATTTGCTCCCATCGATGTTCACAATGGCGCCTGCCTTTTTTGCTATAAAAGTGAAATTTGCTGGATTTTTATTTATTGGTGTATTTAAAAAATATTATCAACCAGAGAATTAAAGTAAGAAAATGTTTATTGCTTAACCTGTGCCATTTATTTGTACGGATCCAACTGCATTGTATTTGTAATTTATTAAACTCTTACGTTTGATAAGGGTAAAAATCCGGTTCGGACTTTTTCGTTGTGGTACAGTGCCATGAAGTAACCTAGGTCTTGTTGAGTATCTTTGAACGACTTTATGGGTAGTTGAAGTTAGAGGAGACGACACAAGCGTCTTTTGTAACTGTAAGCTTTTGAGAACTGCCTTTGGCGATTGCTTCTTGGGACGGCGGTCCAACTTGTGTTTGGTTATCACCAGAGAATTTGTACTTTGAGGAGGAAGTGACGGGCGCAGTAGTGGTTGAGGCGGAGGTGGTAATGCTGGTACAGCTGCTGTTTGAGGTATTGCAGGAAGCGCTGTGATCTTTGGAAGAGTCTTTTCCTTCTCTACTGTCGGGACTGAAGTAAAGGCTGGGTTAAAATGTGGTCGGATGACAAACGATGAGGATGTGGAAGTCGAGGTCGAGGTGGTAGAACTTGAAGCAATGGAATTATTGCTCGAAGGTGTGAAAAAGGCAGGATTAAGAAAAACTTTGGACGTTGATGACGTTGGCACTGGACTAGGAGCTGGGGGAGTGGCACTGACAGTGGAATCGATCTGGGTGAACTTGGGTACTGAAGTGGAGGGAATAGCAGCTGGAATCGAGAATCTGTAAGGGTTCGAGGTAGAGGTGGAGTGTGGGACATTCAAAAACGACGGATTTGCGTGTGGCTTGGGCTGACTACGCGAAACGGGAGGGACAGTTGATTTTCGAACTATCCTCCGGGATCCATTAAGTGTTACTTTGTACGTTGATGGTGGTCTGTGGTGAAAGCCAGTGGAAGTGACGACGGCACGATGATTGGAGGTGTTTGCACCACTTGTACCGATCAAGTCTAAACAGATACGTATTACGAATTTTACTGCTGACGAAATCAAAATTTAAAACATTTAGAATCAATTTTTAATCAAATTACGTGAAAGATGGGCAATTTCTTTTCTTAATTTTTCATTCAGCTCCATTTTTTGTACTTTTTGTGTAAACAAATAAAACCTAAATTCAAAATTCACATTTTGGTTTTAAGAAAAAATCGAATAAAAATCGGGAAAAACAGAAAAAATTAAAAACAAATGCTGGACACTTTTGTTTGTTTTGAATCGAAAGACATTTTCTGTAAATCACCACTATAGATACCTACTATCACATTGAATTACGTAAATAAAGAGAATTTCCTCGAGTGCATGAATAAAGGTGAGTCAGTTGATATAAGAAATTGTACGATCCGCGCTTATCAACCTTGAACGTTGAACATCTCACTCACTTGTAATCAGGTTGCAGAACAAAGCAAAGGTTCGATATGGGGATTTATGGGTTAATATGCTAAAAAACTTGATTCACTTCACATTTTACGTGCTTGTTGTAACTTTAAGGAGGGGGTAACTTGAGAAATGATAAATATCTCACGGTTTCATGTTTCAGGAAATGTTTTTTTAGGTGGAGTGTAGGCACGAAAAATGGAGCCCCTCCATCGAAAAGAATATCTGTGTTGCGTTGAATGTCCTTTAGTTTTTTTAGAATCTTTGTTTCTGAGCACTTAATTGTTGTTTTCTAAAAAAAAAAACGGAACAGGCACGGAACGACCGACACGTGGACACATTTAACCATGAATCAAGTTACATACATACATACATAACATATTTAGATTAAATAATAGGTAGATGAAGTAATGCATGAAATAAAAACAAATTGATTTTTGAGAATTTTAATCCTCACGACACGACCTTTTGACCTGTTCATTGTACTTTTCCATAAAGCGCTGAGATATACATAGATGAGTGGAATGTTGCGTGATGACGGGTGTGACAAATGATGAAACCAAAAGAAAAAACTCGATTTTTGCCAAGTGCGTCATGATATGTCGTATATCATGAGTTGCCAGTTATTATTATTGCAGACCAGAATTTTTAGTGTTTTTAATAATCGTTAAAACTTAAACTGCGATTTTAAACATGACAGTGAAAATGGTAAGGTCAAATAGTCGTAGGTTAACTGGAAATGGAAAAGATAAGACGAAGAAAACGTCTTCAAATAAGTCTGTCTCCGCCTGGATAAAATCTGTAGTGGAAGACGGAGGCGTTGGTCACTACCTCCAAGAGTCGAGCATTCACGGTGTCAAGTACATTGGTCTGAGAGGGAGTCACATTGCGCAAAGGATATTTTGGCTAATCGCCTTACTTGCAAGTTTTGCTTTCGCGATATTCCTTGTAGCACAGGTCGTAGAAAAATACCGGGAAAATCCCGTCATCATTTCTTTCCAACCGATGGAGACGCATGTGAGCCAGGTGCCATTTCCAGCAATCACCTTGTGCAACGTCAACATGATCAAGAATGAGGTGGTCGGCGAGATGGACCGACTGTTTTTCCAGAGTCTGGAATTGTTCATGGATAACAAGGAGAATCCCAACATCCGTTCTAGATTTTATGGAGCCATTTCTGGAAATGAGTATCTGACACAGTTTTGCCTTGCCGCACCCAGCTTCCGGAGGCTTATCAATGAGACACTGGTGGATGTTAACGGTGACCCCGACACTTCTCCTATGGTACAGGAACAACTGCTGGCTATGATCGACCAGGGATATATTTCCCAAGACGTTAGCTTTGAGACAATCGCAACTCAACTAATGGATATGTTTCAATCGGCGTACTATAGAGGTGTCACCAATTGCCGTGACATGATTCTGAAGTGCATGTGGGCAGGGAAGCAAATTCCTTGTGACAAAGATTTATTTTATCCAGTGAGAACTCAACATGGAAGATGTTGCATGTTCAATCGTATACCTGATGTTGTTCTCAAGAGAAATTCCAAGTAAGATTATTATTAATAGAATCTCATCATACAATGGATCTGCATAAATAATTATTTAATTGATTGTTTAACAGTTTTGACATGCAATATAATGTGGACGAGAAAACTGCAGCGGATATTAAATTATGGATTGAAGAAGCCGACAAAGGCAATGGCAGGGACATTAACGATTTGATCCTAGCTGAAGCTGGTGCTGAATCTATGTACGACGAGTACCTCTATTACCAAAAGTCGGGGGGCAAATCCTACGGTCTTTCAATTTTAGTAAACCCGGAAGTAGAAACTTACTCCACTTGTACCACTAATGATGGTTGGGGCTTTAAACTTTTGGCCCATTCGACGATAAGCTCGCCAGATATGGATTTTGGAACGGCGATCCCTCCAAGCAGCGAAATATTTGTAGAAGTTGAACCTCAAATGACCATTGCGACCAGGGATGAGTTGGGTTCTATTGACATTGTTCGTAAATTAATCTAAAGTGATACGTGTTTATTAATTTTTTAATGGGATTTTAATACATTAACAATAATTTTCTCATCAGAAAAAAAGAGGCTGCTACTTTTCCACGGATAAGCAAACGAAATTGAAAACATACAGGTTTTACGCCCAGGGCAATTGCATGGACGAGTGCATTGCCCAAATTACCTATGAAAATTGCTCGTGTATCCTTGATTTCATGCCAAGATGTAAGAAAAATCCTTTATGTATCTTTTATTCATCGTAAATTGTTTACAAATAATTTTTTACCTTTGACCTTTTTGTTACTCCTATTCGGACATTAGACAACATGTCTCAGAAACTCTGTGGGGCTAGACAGCTCGAGTGTTCGAACAATGTTCGTTGTAAGTTTAACTGATTTAATTAATGATGATTCCCGAGTAAATATTTAAATATTCGCAGATTTAATTTATAATTCAATTCGTTCCACAAAGATAACATAATGCGGTCTGGTCGTCTCTGCTCTCATTGTCGACCCTCATGCACGGAAATTTCATATAAAACGAAGTTATCTTATTTCCCCCTGAGACAAGGCTTCAACGCAACCTCCTTCTTTTACAAGCGTTATTCGGACAATGTTTCCACTGAAGCCGTAAATTACTCCATCCTCCACATTTTCATGGGCTCGGACTCGTTCAACGCGAAGGAACGGAAGCGCCTTTATGATTTCTGGGATCTTCTCGCAAATGCGGGTGGTCTTGTCGGTCTCACAATGGGCATCAGCATTTTGTCTCTGGTGGAGCTCTGCTACTTCCTCGCACTCTACACCTGCTGCAGAAATTGCCGACCTGACAATGAGCAACAAGAAGACGAAGAAAGTGACAATTACAATAACCATAACCGTTTCTCTATTAACAGCGGTAGGACTACTAAGGACAAATGCAAAATCCCTGCAAATCAATTTCTAGTCAAACTGAGGCAAAGGTCACAGTCAAAACCAATTACACATTCCAATGCAGATTTCTATCCCTCCATCCCTTACAATTACCATAATTATTACAGCTATTACAGTAACGGGCAAAAAATTAATTTGTACGAATATTACGAGTAAATAATAAATAAAGGAATTTATGCAGTTATCGGTTTTCGAAAAAGTTATATGAACAAAGAGGTCAATGCACATTGAATTATGTAAATGTTTTTATAGAAGCATTTTTTCTTTCACTTTCCTAAAAAGGCTTTCGGGAAATGTGCAACTTTTCTCTGTCTCTCAGAGAGAGACTCTCTAATAGAGAGTCTCTATGTTATCAAAATGGAAAGAAAAAGCTAGAAAAAGCACACACAACCGAGATGCGAGACAAACATAATCACATGTGAAAGAGGCAAGTTCGTTATAAAGCACAACTTTGCCAAATTATAAGTATAAAAAATTCATTTGTTTACTTGTTTTGTGTAATAATAATTTAATACATGTGTAAATACAAAAACTCTTAAATGCCAGAGCCAAACTCTAATTAAATGCATTCGAATTAATTAAATTATACAACGTAAGTTTTTCTGATCTCACTTAAACTACTTCCAAGCTCCAAATTATCATTAGCAAAATCTTTAATTTTAATTTAACCTTTAGTTTTTAGTTTTGGCAATTGCAAATTGTTTCTTATTTCCATTTCTTTGTACGTACGTGATTATCACATCACACTGTGATACTAACGTTATTTCGTGAATTAAGTGAATTATTTTTTGTGTTTATTAGCCAAAGCCCAAGGCCCGTTTCGGCAGCCGTGTCAGTGAACTGTTTAAAAGCGTTCGTAATTCTTTCCAGCAGAAGGTGCCTTAAAGTTAAAGTCCAATTCAAAGGGTTAAACCACGGTGTCCGTCTGTAAATAGGTAAGAAAGTAGTAACAGTCACATAAAATAAATTTTAATTATTTTTTAACAACAGAGAACTTTTAGACCAGAGAATTTCAGATAGGCAGGGACAGGGTTGGTTTAACTTAGTTTCTTTAAAATGCATTTAATTTTTTACATTTTGATAAGTTTTGTGGTTATTAATCCTTCGTTTCAGGGTCACCTATTTTATTATTTTGAGAGGAATGGGCGTGGTGGTGTGCGTGATCAGTTCGAATCAATCAATTTTGTGTGATATTTTTGCTTTTTACTGCTTTGTGTGGAGAGTGGAGTGGAGTATTTACATAAGCAAAAGTTACCGCAGAAATCAACGATTTTAATTCGGTTTTGCTTTCCAATTAAGAATTAGACTTTATATGTATTTTGGGTGAAATCTGTGGAAAACAAAGTATGAGATAAGATTTAACAAATTTCTTTTCATTAAAAGCATTGAATTTAGTAGACCAGAAACAGGTAACAGCTTAATTAAATCAGGTTAGTGGTTAGTTAGCCATGGACCGTGAATGAAAATTATGAATTATATGAATGAACCATAATTCAATTTAAGTACCTACATTACCTTATCCCAAAATCATAATTCCTATCAAATCTACAAATCAATCAAATTATTGACTTTATTTTCATATTTTTAAAAATTAATAAGGGTTCGGTTTAGATAAAATGTTAAAATTACTAGCTTGACTTTGGTTTCACATCAAAGCCAAATTTTCTTTTCTTTGATGTTACATGATAACGGATAACCGATTATTATAAAGCTGCTAACCATCTATAAGGCTCCACCAATTACCAAAACCAAACCTATTTAAACCTTACCAAAATTTGCTGCTGATTTGTGATTTATCATCACGCTGCAATAATACAAAATACAAATAATCATAATTTCACATTATTTAAATGTGGTTGAGTGGTGAGTTTCTTTTTGTCTCACTGACTTCAAGGGTTTTCCTGCTGAGCTTGAGCTGACCGTTAGGTTTTTTATGCTTGCGGATGATTAATTTATAACATTACAATCATAATTTTTATGTTAAGAAAAACTAAAGGCTGACCTTCAGCGACCTTGCTTTTGCCTCTTACCTTGCTATTTCCTTTGGGTGTAGCGTAGGATAATGACGAAAGTAAAGATCTCTAAAAATGAGCGAATCTCTTTTCAATGCAGCTAATAGTCAGTGTTGATGCTAACTTAACTAAAAATAATTGAATAGTCTCAATTAATAAGCATATTGACTGAGTCCAAAAAAGTTCTTAAAAATTCATATTTCCGATATCTGCACCTAATCAGAATTGGCTTGTGGCCACACACATGTTTGAAAAAAGAAGGCGTAAATGTAAAAATTTAATTTTCTAATTCAAATATGGCAATCAAATCATTTTTAATACTTTACCCTCATTATCATCCTATTCATCAAGACCATCAGTCAAAAAAGTGACCACATCTCATTAAAACCCACATCGACCTAACAAGAATTTTTTTTAATAAAGAGAAATTATTATAGAGAAAAAAACTAAAAGCAAGGTGGAACAAGTTACTTTTAAAGCTATTTACGTTTACGTTACAATTGCTGAATTTGTATTTTTGACATTTCGCTTCGCCTTCAAGGGAAGGGAAGTTCACGAGTCAAGTACAAACGTACATGTGGTCACTTATCTAAGTAAGTGAGTGGTCATAGTCAAAGTCGTGTGATGTACTCGTGTGTCCACCGGCAAAGCGTTCTGAGACCTGCCTCCTCCACTTTATGATTATTATGATAGCCACTTTTAGGTGAAGAGCGTTGGTTACTGTTCAAGATAAGATAAGTTGTGATGTTGTAAATGTAACAGTAACATAAAATGCAAGGTACTAATTTTATTGTTAGCTGGTTATTATGTGTTTGATTTAGGTATTATTAAGTTTTCGTCGTTTTTACAATTTCTTTCTCGTTTTTGGGCGTGTGTCAGTACACATGCAGCTCAACTTCACTACTTGAAATGATTATCATTGTTATCATCATCATCGCCATTATGTTAGAAGCTTATCAGTGCAGCTGCCAAAATAACAGCGTGAGATAACGTTAACACTAAAAAAGAACAAAAAACTGCACTAAGGTTGCATTACTTTTTCAGTTAGAGAAATTAAAAATCGAATATGTAACACTTGTTTTTTGGCGGTTGTGTTAGATAAGGTAAAAGATTTTCTGCTTTCTTTCTCTTAAAAATTTTGCAACATATTTACTTTGGGCTTTGAACTAAAAAAGTGTAAGGTAGATTTTAAACTTTATAGTATATAATATTTTCATTTAAAAATGGGCTAATGGAAGATTACGGATTATGCAACTCCGAAGATTCGAATCTCAAGGATTACAAACTCGACGTGATTGTTAAATCGCAATTACCATTACCATTTACTATTTGTTGTTTTAACCTTTTTAACATCTCAAGAAATGAATCAAGCAGAATTAACGAGATTGAAATTGAAACACGCATCTCTTATGTGTTGTAAGTAATTTTGCGTAAAAATTACAGATGTCAGTTTTACATGTACATATTTAGTATTGCATGACAGATTTGACACCAGCATTTGTCTGCTTGCTCTGCCTTGTCCATCATTGTTTCCGACATTCTTTGTCATTGTCGGTAAATACGGTTTGTAATCGTTAAGTCAAATTCAGAAATATTTTGTTCCTTCGTTCAAAAAATTATTTTAGTTTGTAATTTGTAATAAAATCAAGACAATACCGGCAAGTGCGCGGAGTGCTTATCAAAGCGACAAAGCGAGGTGGTCCTCGACGCTAATTTCATTGAAAGCTACGAAAAAGCCCCCTGTAGAGAGCCGAAGACGATTTTGAATATGGAAATTACTTAGGTTAGGCAGTTAAATAAAGGCTATAATAAATATAGCGTCAACGTCACTCTTAAGTTGCTCTCTTGAGTGGAGGAAGTAAACGAGGTGCATACACACACAAAACTCTTATCGACAAGTGGTACAAAGAAAGGCTGGGATAGAAAGATGATGTCAAGGACCCAAGGACATTTCGATTTTTTATCTTTATTTTACTTAATCTTTCAATTTAGCTCACACAGCTCAGCTCAGGCCATTTCTTTTTCTTGAGAGATTTTCACAGAGAATTTTACTTTACTTACCTACTAACTACTAACTAAGCTTACATTTTTAAACTGGTGTGTCATTGAAATTAATGATCATGAAGCTCGTTTTCAGGTATTTCCTTTCAAGCTGGGGTAATAGATGAGGTAGTCAACATTAACTAAAATAATGTTAGTTTCGGAGTCGTTGTGTCCATTTTGCATAATTAAGTGAAACATTAAAGTTGCAATTGCAACTCCAACCTTCTTGAAAGAAAATACCTTTCTGAAAGTAATAAAAGACATTACAGAGGCATGATGATCATTTTCGCAGATAAAAATAAAATACGTCGAAGAAGAAGGAAAGGTTTGATGATGATGATGCAGAAGAAAAAGTTTGCTTTTGTTTACCTTGTGTGTCTGTGTGTAAAGTAAAACCATTAAATTAAATAAGAAGCAAAGCGATTAAGAAACCTTCGTTCGTTTCTTCTTGAAAGGTGGGAAGAAAAGAAAGGATTTTGAGGAGATCAAATTTTTGTGACGATGATGATGCATGTACGCAAGCAATGTAAATTGTTCACTTGTACCCAAATGGGAAAAATAATTAATGGATGCACATAAGTACTGGTAAATAGAAAAGATTATCCGTGGCGTTATTATGTACTAATAATGCCTAACAGGTCACTGATGCCAATAAGGTAGTATCGATCATTAAGCTTTAGCCATGATGATGATTACGATGATTGGTTGGTTACTTTTGCTACTTTTTACAATATTATAGTAAACTAAAAGTAATTAGTATTTTGAGAGCATAATCGTGTTTATTAAGTGTGTTACAATAATACGGAAAAACTCAAGGGGAAAAAATTGAATTTGCGCAACTCAATGTAAGAAACTCTCATCTTTCAAAATATTTGCAGTTTTGCAACATGACCGAAAAGTTTATTTTTACTTTTATAAAAAAAACAAAGATGAAGGCTGAAATTGAATATAAGCCGAAAACCAAATAACCACACGGCAGATTTACAAATATTTTATGGACACACAAAAATGCCTATCGTGAATGATGATGATGATGATGGATGACATTTACCATTAAGGATGTGGTATTGGTGATGTGGGTGGATGAGTTGAAAAAGTGGAATAATGGAAATTGTTACGTTATTAACTTTTATCCTGCTGCTACTCACACAGAAAAGTGCGTAATCAGAGATAAGCTGTTTACAAAGCTAGAAGCTGTAATTGAAGGCGTAATTGTAGCAGTATGGTTAATGGTAGTGGTAAATGCTTGTGTGCATTTGTCTCTGCGAGGCATTTGTAAAGTCAATCGTCATCATTTTCATTATTACCGTCAAGAAGGAAACAAAAGAAACCAGCACAAAAGCAGCAAAATTTTTGTAAGTGTTCATTTTGTCTTCGGTTGTCATTGAGTCATTCGTCAATCATTGTTTAGTCGAACTGCAGACTGCAGAGAAGCAAAAGGGGTCTCATAAGCAAAAATTGGCAATAATGCGGCTCTGAATTCATAAATGAACAAATGAAGGGGAAGTGAGGTAGAGAAAGAAATAAAGAGTTTTTAGCATTATGTAGCTGTTTTGAGTATGCAAAGTTGCAGCTCTACTGCAGAGAAGTTCTGAGCCATGCTAATCGGAGGTGGAGGCGCAATTCTTTATTTAGGCGTCTTATGATTATTCATTGGCTCAGTCATTGTGGTAAATATTTGTGTGGTGTGCGATTAGTGAATGGTTATTATTATGATTTTACTCCACTAACCAAACATAAAACACTCTTTCGCAAGAAGAAAAGATAAGCTCTCTTATATTGTTATGTTAAGCTTCAGTGCTCCATTACTCCACTCCACTCTTCAATCCGCTTCGGCTCGGCACTCCGCATTCATCCATCATTATTTAGTGACTCGCAAAACTACTTACAATTAGAATTTTAAGTTTTATTTTTGACTTTTAAAAAGTAATAATGTGTGTGTGTTGGTTGTGTGTGCGTTTTGTGCATAGTTTTCTTTGAACATAGTTTGCATAAATAAGCCAAGAAAGATGATGATAACCATAATAATAACAATAATGATTGAGATACATCCTTAATTATAATTAATTTTTTGTTTCTTCCTTTTTTCCATTTTTTGCAGACTCTTATAATTTTCGAGTGCGTGTGTTACGTTTTACATTGCGTACTTTTGGTTCATAGGGTGTGCGTGCCTGACTCACAGAAAAATTAGATCAGATCAGAGAAGAAAAACTCACATCTCCAACAACATCGTTTAACAAACCACCCCAAAATAATCATAAATCACCTAACCTTATCACAATTTATTTTAAACTTTTTTTCTTTGAAAACGAGCCACTTTTGTGAAACAATTAGGCAATAACTGTTACATTTGTTTTGTAAGACAAGAAAAGAATTTTGTTCGAAAAAAAAAATTTGTTAGGGTTGGGTGGGCATATATTATTTGAAACAAGGGCTAAAACAGAAGGAATTTTTATAATTAGCATTATCATTATTATTATTACCATCCTATCATTGTAAGTATTTTTCCCTTTGTTTTTTTCTTGTTTCTTTTCCTGTTCTGTCCGACTTGTGCAGTCAGTCAAGTGAAGTTTAAAAATCTCCTTATCAATTCATTTCTTCACTCACTCATTCGTTCATTCATTCATGTCGGTGTTTCGAAGATCAGGGCTTCTGCACAAGCCAACCGGCCTGTACTATGAATTGTACAAGGAGCTGAGCCGAGTGAATCTTACGCCCGTTTCCCGAGTCTCCTACAAATTCGACCCATTTCAAAGTGATGCCAAGACCGTGAGGGATCTCATGTTTTACTTCTCTACGCCCAAAGTACGAGATACGAACTTCAAGTGCGTCTTCAAAAGCAACGTTGTGTGTGACAGGAGTGAGGGAGAAATTGAGTGCAAATTAGGTAAAAGAAAGCAATTATTTTACCTCTTAATTATTTTGAAACATTTTTTAAATATTTGATTCATTTTGTGGGATCGTTTAGAAAACGGAAAGTCCCTGCTGTTCAAAGCTGGTAATCTGACGACGCTTGAGATCATTCAGCAGCTGAACAAGATTGTGCTGCCGCTGGTGCCACCTCCACAGGATCTGAGTACGCCGGTGCCAATGACAAAGAGTCAAAAGAAAAAGTAGTCAATCCAGTCAACAAACTCAACCCAAGTCACTTCAATTTTCAACAAGTTTTTGCAGTTTATTAAAAATAACAACGACACAATAGTATAATTATCGTAGTGACAAACGTGTGTGTAATCGGAGTCAGTCAGTCAATGATCTTTTTAAAATAGTTGTCAAAATCACAATCTTGCTACACGGCCTTGTGAAAATATTTTTTTGTGTGTGACTTTGAAAAAAAATCTATTATTGTAATCAGTTCTGGTATTGTCTTGTGGCTTATCAATTTACCATCTGCTGCTGGTCACGTTTATTGTCTTGTGTTACACAAACGGAAGCAGAGGAGAATTTTTTGTTTTGAAATTCAAACCCTTCCTTGAATAGGTCAGTTTGATTTTTATTATTTTCTCATTTTGCTTAACAAACTCGCTTAATTATCGTTCGTTACCAGCTTGCTTATCATTATCATTGCTTGTTGCTTATAAGAAAATCTCGCAAAAATGACGAAACGCGGGAATGCGGCCTTGCAGGCTGTCAACAACATCTACGACAATTTCCCCGCTTTCACTGATATCTTTGACGAGGAGACATTCTACATTTTTGCCGCTTGCTTCACCCTCGTCACAATCATCGCGGCCATGATCGCATCGCGATTTATTACCATCAAAGAATCAGAATGAAATGAAACCCTTTGCTTTTATTAATTTTTATTTATTTATTATTTAATTTATCTAATTTCCATAAAATTCCTTTTTTGGTATGTCTAATTTAAAGCGCCACTGCCACTGTATTAAGAACTTAAGGACCCTTCCCTTTTTTCCATATCAAAGTCATTAGTCCCAACCAAAATATAATCTTCATCGCTTATCCTTTTTCTGCTTTATCATTACTTGAGAAGTGGAATAATGATTTTCTTACCATTTTTGGATTCTGCAATTCCCAGTCCAACTTCCTTCCCACTTACTTGACAAAAAAAACCTGTCATCGTTAAATTTTTATTGCTCCTCTTTATTTTTTTCCATTTAGTCAATTTGTTGGGGTTGACACATGGCATGAGGAAAAACCTGTCTGTTTTTTGATAACCGATTTGACAAACTTGATTCTGATTCGATATGCATGATGATGCGTGGTGAAATGGGCTTATCATGTATGCTGTTATGTTATGTGTACATGTGAGACTTTGTGGCTGTGAGAATCATCGCCGAGATTAAAAAAATATTACGCGATGCAATGCGATGAATAAATTGATTTAACAATTTTTTCTGGGAACGTTACGTTACTTGTTGCGAAGAACGAACCGGAAGCTCCTAAACAGATTTTCATTCATTTCTGGGTTATCTGCATTCTCAAGTTGATGCAATTTGAAATTGTAATGCAAATTTGCTGCCTCTTTTTGCTTGTTGTGCAAGAAGAAGGCAAAGCAGAATTAAAAATATGAAACGGACGTGACAGAATTTCTTTTCACACTTTACTTATCCAATCCACTTTTGCTCAATTCTACCTAAAATAAATCTAAGACGAAATTTCGTTAGTTGGATTCCTGTGCAATTTGCAAATTGTAGCTTATCGTCCTATTAGGATTTTTATTATGGCTTTAACTTTTAAGTTAAAGTTAACATACGTGACCTCACGTTTGTTGCGTTGTTCACTTTATGTGCAATAATCATTTTGAAAATGCTGCTACTGTTTCCTTATTGGTACATAGTCCTTAATCGTTTTATGTCAAATCGTTAAAAATCGTTAACGTAAATGTAAACCAGTGTTTAGTTTAAACGCTTTGGTTCCTTTTTCTTTCAAACAAGTTTAAGTGTCCTTCAATAAGAGTAATTAAGTTACATAGCTATAAAGTTAATTTCCTTTCCTTGACTCAACCACACTGAATCAATGAATTGAAATGAATGAAAACTTTTCCGGTTCTATTCAACCATGTAAATAAATCATAATTAAAATTGAAATAGAGTTTATTGGATGATTGTAGAATAGTGAAAGGAAATTCATAACTTTTTACGTGCATTGTTGGCTGGCACGTGTGTTAATGTGTAGAAATGAGTGTTTATGGATATTCAGTTTCAGGTACTACTAACTTTTAACAATCTTCGTATTATAATGATAATAATAGTGATAATTATAATCACTAATTGATCAATTTCATTTTTTCATTGTTGGTAGTATTAACTCGGCTTTTTTACCTTTCAGCAACTTTTTCATTATTAAAATTAAAGTTCATTTAAAATTCTCTACACACACAAACAAGAATTTTTTCACACTTGGTCAAAAACTATTAAGAATTTAAAGAAGGCTTGTAAAATTGCAAACCGGGTTGATTTATAGTTTCATTAAAATAAAAATGATTTCCCAAGATTTGTCTCTCATTTCTTTGCAATGAAAAATATCATCAAAAAGTTTATTAAAATATGCAAAATTAGAGATGATTAGTTTCGATCCACTTTTTCTCGTTGAAAACCTTGTGAATTGATGACGTTTCTTAACAAAGACTAACAAACAATAAATTAAAAAGTTAACAATGATTTATGACATTTTGCAGCTGAAGTTATTTGATATTCTCTTCAGTGAAAAGGAATTTTAAAATTCAAATGTAGTCAAGATTTTGTTTGATTTATTTATTCTTTCAATTTCTCATCAGCAGAGAAATCCGTTATCAAGTAATCATTTTATTGCATTCTTCATCATTGATAAAGTAATCATCATTTTCATTATTCTAAACAATAATTAATAGGATTAATTAATATTATTTTCATTAATTAATTAATTACTGAAACGGACGGACATTTTACTTCATTGTTCCATTTTGGGATGGATTTTGTGTTTTTGGTTAATACAGACAAACATTTTTTATTATTAACTACCAAGAATAATTTGAATAACGATTAATCGATTACATTATGTATGATCATTCATGTCATTTTTATTTATTTATTGAATACTGATCGAACGTGGTAATTGTGGTAATGTATTGCTTGAAAAAAAATGCCGGAGTCATCAATATGGACTTATGTAGGTTTATAAAGGACAATGTCAAATACAATTAGTGTCGGTGTAAGATAAATGACGTGATCAGTAGTTTTTATAATTCATAAATCATAAGTCACGGTATCCTTTTCCTCGTCAGCAGTCTTCTTCAAAGCAATTTTTCACATTTCTTCCTCCCATTGCCCTCGGCAAATACAACCTGTTTTTCACTCTGAAACCTAGGTCAAATATACAACCTTGAAACCCTTGGTGCAAGGGAAGGTCATGCGATAAGCCCTCGAACTTGAAACTTTTATAACCTCCGATGTACAGCTCATTCGACTCCGCGTTAAGCCTGTATAGAGGTCCCGGCGTCTTTCCCGTCACATTTCGCATCCCGTCCACTTTGAGCCACGCCTGGCGTCCGTTTCTTCCCGCAAAGAGGGTATGAATGTTCAGACGGTTATCTATGCGACTGGGTGTGGTTATTCTCTGGGTGCCAGAACCAAGGTTCCACGTTAGAGCGATGAATCCTTGAAGAAAGGTTATGGCAAAGAAGTCGCTGATTGGTTCTGGATGTGACACTGCCATTGTCTGGTCGAAACCAGTCAAATGTTTACTATGTCCATTTCCATTGGCTATCGAGTTTTCAGTTGTCGCCTCCATTGAAAAGTCGGTGTCAGGCGGAGAACTTCGTAGAAGTTGCAGTGGCTGCGGTCCTCGGTCATTTCCGGAGTAGAGCATCAGGGCAATCTGAGAAATATTCTTGGTCACAAAATGAAACTTGAGCTGGAACCAGTCGATAAACCTTGGAATTGGCTCGTAAGCCATGAAACTGGAATATCCGGATAATGGAGAGAATGCCGGCTTCGACACGTTCATCCTCTTCTCGCAGACACTCCCCGACCAGCCCAGAGGGCAAAGACAGACATGTGGCAGTTGCTCTCTTATCATAATCGGAGAAATGGTGGTATCGTAGAGATCAACCTCATTAACAACCTCTTGGCTGAAGTCTTCATGATGATGATCCATAATTAGATTAAGCGACTCCTCCGAGTACGTGCAGGTGGCACCATTGAGGCAGGGGTTGTTTGTACACTGGATGATTTGGCAGCGATGTCCTTTGAATTCCATCGCTACAAATGCACTCCCAGAATGGGAATGCATGTGTGGTGACACACCGGGCAGTGCCATGGCAGGGGTTAGCTACACATCCAAAGGATGCGCATTCAGCGACTTCCTTACCGTCCGTGGCGTCCTCGTAGATCGATTTTACTTCCTGATTCACTCTGAGAAGGTGGAGACAACCCCGAAATCCGGGAAGTATTCCAAGGAGATCATCGTTGAATTTACTTTGCATCCCTTGGACTGGAACTCCTCCAAGAAAAATAGTTTCGATCGGCCCATGTTCCAATACCGGAGGCAAGAGGCCTTGGCCATCGCTCACTGCGGGACCCATGACTTGTTCACCTTTCATCACATAGCTCCCGTTTACACTGACCTCCGCGGAGCACCTCCGAAGTGGAAGTGAGTCGACAATCATCTCCATGCGGAATTCTAGGGTAAAGTTGAACCCGTTGTCCACTCTCGTCCTGGTCTCCACAAAACGCATGCTCTGTGAGCCACAGGAGAAGTGCAGTGTCACATGACCATTCTGGGTGAAGATAAGCGCGTACATTTTCCCAACTCCTGTGTACAAGAGAATTCCATCTGGAATGATGGTCACCATCTGTGCTCGGATGTCCACTTTTCCAATGAAGCTATCATTAGGCACTCTGAACGAGAGGAAACTGTCACCAGTGAAGCTCGCCGACCGGAACGGCTCCCGGGGAAGTTCACAGCGGTTACCTGTGAACTTAAAATTACACACACAGATTGGCTCGATGGAGATCGCGATACATTTGGCATCGTTGTGGCAGTAGTTGAGGCAGGGGTCCGAGGTGACTGTGACATTTGTTTCCGGCTCCGGTGAAAGAGTCGTTGGAAATGTTGGAGTGGCAGTGACACTTACCAGGTCGTCATCTGGAAAGGAGGTTGTGGGTGAAGGTGAAATGGTGGGAGATACAGGTGGCTGTGACGCCAAAGGTGACGAAGCTGGTAATAATGTGGCACCGGGAAAAAGAATCTCCTCAGAAGAGATCTGTGGCGTAGGAATTGTTATTGAAATTGAATCCATTAGAAATGAGCTCGTTACAATGTCCACAAAGACAGATTCCGAGGGTTCTTGAGTTGGAATTGGAGTGGGTGGCACAGGTGGCAGTGATGAGCTTAGCTCTTCAGATGGCTTTGACTCGTCTGGTGGTCCAATGTCTTTAGCAGTTGGCTCCACCTCGGCTGGCGGAGTAGGCGTGGGACTGGGGAAGGCAGTGATGGTTGGCATCACAATTCCAACTTCAGTCTCGAAATTTGCAGTGAGGTGGAGGTCGGCAGTGTTGATGGCAGGTGGTAACATTATTAACGTAGAGAGGTCCCCATCTCCAGGGAATATTGTGGCACTTGGTGTCGGTTGTAGCTCAATTCTCGTTGTCTCTTCAACAACTCCGCCTCCATATTCGCTGGAAAGCAGTACAGAGTCTGAAGGAGGTAAGCTTGGAAGTGGCGAGGGCATTGGGGGAACCGCGGTAGCAGCAGGAATTGCTGTGGTCTGTGCGGGGGTATCCAGAAGACTGAGAGTCTCTTCTGAACCATCCAAGCGAATCGTTGGAGTTGGAGACGAGAAAGGTTCGAAAGTGACCACCGCTGCCGTGGATTCGACTTCTGGTGCCACTGAAGAAACTGGTACTGAAATGAGTGACTCTTCTGGAAATTGAAGTGTTGACTGAGGACGCTCAGAAACTGGAGAAGTTTCTAGGTCATCCCTTCCTTCTCCAGGTAAGCTTCCTCCAGGATCGAAAGTCGAAGGGGAAGGAATTTCGGGTGAAGATGTGACGACAGGGGTGCTCAAAATGTCAAAGTTTGTCGATGGTGACAATGGAGGAGGTTGAGATTCCAGAACCACCCATGTTGACGAAAATTCAAAGTTGGTGGTTATCATTTGTTCAGTTATTGAATCACCAGGAATGGGCAGTGATGGAGTTGGCGTAAGAGCGGTTCCGTTGCCTCCAAATGAAGAACATTCTGGCTCCGTGGCGTTCTTCGCGGTGCATTGACACGTGGACCCGAAAAAGTCCGGTGGGCAGGAGCAGCTGAAGTCACCCACTCCATCGATGCATGTGCCACCGTTGAAGCACCTGCGAAATTTTTTCGGAAGTTACGAATTAATTATTATAAAATTGATTCGTATTCTTTGGTGATACTCTATTTTTAAATACTTTGGAGCTGGTTCACAATCGTTGTATCTGAATTCACAAAAAGTGCCGTGAAAGTCGGGAACACAATAACAAGTCCTTTCCATGTCACTTTCCTCCGTCTGCTGCTCGTGGAGGCAAAACCCTCCATTTTGGCAGGGGTTCTCCTCGCAGATTCTTAACTTTGTCTCACACGATTTTCCCGTGAAGCCTTGAGTAAATTAAAATGGTGTCATAAGTTTATTATAATTTTAATTGTTATCATGACCGTTATCCTATCATACATACCAAAGGGACAGGCACAGCTAAAGTCATTTATCTTGTTGACACAAACTCCCTCATTGAGGCATGGTTGCGATTCACATTCATTAATCTCCTGGTCACAGGTGTCGCCGGACCAGCCAGGCTCGCACTGAAATGAAAAATGCCTTTCTTTACTTCTTAAAAATGGGTTCTGCAAGCAAAACGACAACACATACCTCGCAGTGAAACCGATTCCCCCGACCATCCACACACTTGCCCCCATTGAGACACACATTCTCTGTGGCGTTGCACACAGAAATGTCCACCTCACACTGGTAGCCTGTAAATCCAATGGGACATCGGCACTTGAACCCACTCCCGGTTACATTTCCGGTGTCAAGGATGCAAGTCCCGTTATTCTGGCAGGGCCACACTTCCTCACATATTGAGAGGTCCACCTCGCAAAGCGTGCCTGAAATGAGAAAAACCACATTTTAAATTATTTTCATATCATAATGATAACCACATTGAGTGTGTGCCTTCGTGATAATTTTAAACTCACCCCGAACAAATAAGAAAAGAAAGAGGATGAAAATCATAGTTTTCACTCTAACACCTTCTTTCTCTTCTGGAGAAACCGGAAGTGTCATTTCTTTCTTAACTATAATTAATTATCCTACCTAATTTCGTTATAAAAATAATGTCCTTTGTGGGTCGTACACGGAACATTTTTGAGTTTTACCTTGACCTGGCCATAAAAATAACTTTAAAACAAGGGCGACTCGACTTGGACCGTAAAGAATGAAATGAAAGACTGACCATTGCTTCTATTCCGTACAAATTACATACGTGGTTATTTTTATACGGCCATTTTATCACGAGCCACGCCAAAGGTTGAGTGACCCAAAAAATCTAATTTTCTATACGAGTTTCATCGTTTTGTTTCAGTATTCAGGATGAAAGAACTAAACATAAGAATGAATGAAATGAAATGAATGCGGTGGTGGTCGTAGTTGGTCACTCACACTCACTGAAATAAAAAATAAATCAGATTTTTCCATTGTGTGTCCATTCCACGATTTTACATGTTGCAATAAAAAAGGAACAAGGCAAAAAGCGGAAGTATCGACTGGACACAGGTTGACTTGACTGACTTGAGCTGAGTTTGGTGGTGGTTGGCGAAGCCGGCAAAAGCCACTTATGGATTTGTATTATTTTATTATGGACTAGCTATGCAATAGTATCAAATCAAGATAATAATATTGATAATGAAACTATGGGTAAATGTGGACACAACAGACACGCAGAGAACGAGGGTGATATTTTTTTCTCTGGTACTTGGTACACCCTCCGCGTCTCTCCACTCACTCCATGATAATCGCAATAAATAAAATTGCCCAATGAATGAAATGCAAGTTTTTGTCTAAAATAGAAACATAAAAACATGACATAGGTGGAAAGAACAGAAAGCGGAAATGAAGAAAAAAAGGGTTGGCTCTGGCTGAGTTCTGTCTATGGCTCCTTCCACTTTATCTGTTTTATTATTTATTTCGGTTACTTTATTGAACATTTGTGTTCAGACAATGTGTACGGTAAATATCTTGTATGTACCTATGCACTGAAACTAAATTATTTGATGTTTCTACCAACTCGCAACTCTACTGGGAGTCTTTTCGTTATTATTTTATTTAGTTGGAGGTTGGAGTTTTAAGTCAATACTTTCCCGGATATTTCTTTTCTTCAAAAACGAAAGCGTTTAATAAAATATTACTTTTGCTTTCTCTGGGGTGGGTTTGGTTTTATTTAGCAATTTCTATTTCTAGAGTGAATATTCAGGGATGGCTTTATAAAGGGTTGGGTGGATATGGATTAAATAGAAAACTCGAATTCCACGGGTCTAATAATCCTGATTTAGCGTACATTTTAATTTAATGGATAATTATCGCTAGAATGTCGCAAAATTAAAATTATCAAATATTGTCCCACGTTGGCCACGTTCTTCGAAAATTTGACTGAGCCACTCCGGACAAAAATGGTATTTGCCATTAGCCAATAAATTCCACGCAATTCTCAAGATTATCACTTTGTAAATTCATTGGAGTGTATGGGGGCAGGGCACAGCTTTTAATTTAGTCTGGCTTTGTGGAACAAGAGAAGCAATAGGGAAATGGAATAAATGCAAAGTGAATTGGGTAATCAATGATGACGACGATGTGCTGTGGTATGATGTGACGTTGTTACATTTGATAATAATAGAGTTTACGCAGTAGAATACAAACACATTGAATTGATGAAAAGTAAATGGAAACGTTTTTGGCTCCAGTCTACTTACCATGCAACACAGCCTTAAAACCTTTTCTACTTCCAGTTTTTATTTCATCCTGGCGTGTTGCAACTTTCTCTGAGATACCTGGGTAAAATGAAACCGCGCAGGGAGCATAGACCCTAAGTTATTGGATTTGTAATGATTTCTTGGAAGAAAGGTAATTTTGAAAGCGATGCTAAATAAGTAAAAGAAAGTTTCCTTTATGAGTTTCGTAATCACGTCATATCATAAATCATAAACAATGCCCTGCTAAATATGAACAAATGACGATAAAGTCAGTGTGGCCTCATACAATACAATGTTAAGCAAATAACGTCCAATTTTCTTGTTCGTCTGAGTAACGTCTGCTCAGCTCATTTCCATCAGTCACTCAGGTAATTCTTGTACTATTATGATGAATATGACAATGGCAGTAAATTGTCTTTGTGTATGTGTGTCCACACCGAAAGATAATCATAATACAAATTGGTGGACGCTAATAATAGCCCGACAGTGTCACATCAAATGTACCTAAGTATATTAATACGATTTTTCGGTGGGTGGACTGTCCCCAGCAAGATGCCTTGATTAATGTTTCGTAGGTGGATGGAAGAGCAATAAGCAAATAATAATAATTGATCAAACTTTTTCTCTTGTGATGCAAAAGTAAAGGAAAAGGTCGGTTTATCGCGTGCTCCCGAAACAGGAAAATCGATTCTTAAGCTTAACTCCCTTACATCTTACAATGTTTTCCTTCCGACAACACTGAGAAAGTTAAGCTAAACTTAATTAGATTAGGGATAGAAAAATCCTTTTTACTACTCTTATTGTTTATGTTTCCATTGTTTGTGCTTACCTGCAAAATTTTCGGGACATGAGCAATTGAAAGAGGCGATTCCATCGAGGCAGACGCCTCCGTTGAGGCACGGGTTCGAGCGACACTCATCCCAGTTGATTTGGCACGAGTAGCCCGTAAAGCCGTTTCTGCAGTAGCACTGGTGCGAACTGTGGACACATGAAAATTATTATTAAACATAATATGAAAATAGTCATTATTATCACATTATCATTCATTACATGATAATGATAAAAGATTTTTAATAAAATAATTGTAGTATATATCCTAGTATGTATTTCCTATTCCTAATTTTGTTTTTGTCGTGGTATACTGCGACAATGAAAAAATCGTTATTTTTGTTTCGACGAGGACTGTGAGAAACATCGCAGGTCTCAGTTCCATCGATTCCCATCTCCTGCTTATTTATGGGATAAAAAACTGTCCTGTCTTTTCTATTATTTTACACAGCTCCACCTCCATGCCTCTAATCCTCTGGCTTTGATTTCTAGCTGAATTATTTACAAGCACGATCTATGAGGCGAGATTCTAAAACATGTTCAAAAATATGTTCTAATATTAACATTGCATTACATGATGTCGTGCCGTGTTTCTCCTCTCTCATAAAACAATCTCGCTAATCATTAATGATGGTTAGGCTCTGCGAATAAGAGACCAAATCCACAAATTCCTTTTACTAATTGCCCTGATTTAACGTGCGTTTATGACCAAACCGTTGTAACAATATTGATACAATATGGTTCACAGGTCATGGTGGTATGTAATATTTTTTGTAAAGATCATTGGATTATATGTTTTAATAAGTTTAACAAAGTAGTGACTCCCTCTTTCCCTACGATGTGTTCATTCATTATTGTTGCGTGTTTCGTATTATAGAGTTAATCAAAGGAATAATGCTGCCATAATGATGGCTTTTGAAACTGTGAAACACACACGCACAAATCACAATGAATGAAATGAACCTGATGAGACGCATGTGTTTATTTTATCGACTTATGTTGCCGTTGTTGTGTGCGTGTGATATCACGACACGATGATCATGATGATTTGATTGGAAAAGAATTGAAAAGGTGCTTCCCAAAGGATACACACACACGTGTGACGGTACTACCGCCACCTGACATCCCATATCATCAGCACCTGCTCCATAAAATAAGATTAATGGGTTCGTTGCCTTTTTTGTCCTCATGTTACCTTTTTTCGAGTGCTTATTTTCAATCGATAATCAACCATTTAAAAATCAAAATAATCCTTCAAAAATTGCTGTATACCTGTTGATTTGGAGTGAGTCGATGCAGATCCCGTGGAGGCAGGGATTTTCCATGCACACATATCCGCTCCATGTCGGGGTCACAAAAATGGATATCAGCAGAGTTATCGATGTGGCAGTGATAAGCACAATTTCATTACTAGCACTTTTTTGATTTCTTGAAGCACCTGATATAGGATTTGGAAAGTTTCGTCTTTTCCCAGAAAATTCATTGCTATGCATTGTATTCTTAAAACCTTAAGAAAAATGTTACACTCGAAAGCTCGTACTTTTTAAGTTTTAGATCACAGAGAAAGTAAATTTTTAATTGTTTTGTCAATTCATTTTTGAATCCAATTTGAATTTGATTTTTCAAATATTTGTATACTTTTCTGTCAGATCAGAATTATTCACTTCCGGTTTCTTCGAAAAATGTCCTTATTTGTTAAGGAAATTCCTCCACTTCCTCTTTCTTTTTCCCATGTCCAAATTTATTTTCACTGACTGTGCACTGTGCACACACTACTACGAGTCCACTGTGTCCACTGTGTAATGCCCAAAAATATTTCTCTTCAGACACACAGAGAAAGGAAAATATAATTGGCTGATTTGCAAGGAAATCTTGCATGTTTCTCGGATCGTTATTTCTTCCTTTCTCTTTTCTGTCCACTTCTCGTCCTGTGCAAGCTTGTATCAGTCACGAGGAGTGATTTTTTATGAAAATCTCTATACCTGACTTTCTCCGTGGAAAGAAAGTTAAGCAGACGAAGAAGAAGCGCACACACCACTTCCGGGGCAGCCAAATATGCTAATGATTTGATGCTATGTTTGCATGCTAGGCCAGGCCAGAGAGGAGCCGAGAGCAAAAAAAAATCATGCAGTTTTTTCTTTCTCTTCGATTCACTTTTTCTCACATCACGTGTTTTGTTATAACGAACCCGATATTTGTGTCCACAGCTAGTCAAATGAAACCAACGACCTCTTTAAACGTTTCGTTTCTGCTGTTGGTTATCAGAAAACAACCTTATCGAAAAAGCCGCAACTCACACTCGAATCACCATAGGATGAAATAAAAATGTGGAGGTGATATGAAATACGAAAACGATGTGATGTGGCTATTGACCATTAAGTGAGTCTGATCGTCAGTTTCAAGTATCGCTGCTCTGTTTTACTTTCACTTCATATCACATCACTTGAGAATTATCAAATGATTGTTTTTCTATGACTCACCGACATGTCCAGTTCAGTGTGAAAGTAAAGCGAAAGTATTTTCTGGAGAGCTTCTGCTTCTTTTCGTTGTGTTCTTAATCCCCTTCTATTTGCATTTTCTTTCTATTTTGTTTATGGAGCACTTTACTATTTTTGGCTGAATTGACTCGCATTCATAAAATACATCAAATGGACACAAGTATTTCATTCCAGTTGGGCAATATACCCTAGCTGTGCGCCTGGATAAAATTGGAAGTGGAACTTACCGGTACTAACTCTAATAATTGGTCAACAGAAAGTTTTATCAACAGAATTGCAAAAGTCGCATAAATATTTTGCATCAAATCGGACATTTTTGGGGCAATTTCTTCAGTTCTACATTACAGACAGTTACTTGTTCGTTTTGCCGATTACGGGATTTTTATTTATTCCACCCGAATATGGCGAATTTGGCATTCTCGCCTCTGTTTGGAATTTATCGAGGTGTTATTTTATATGTTGCATTGACATGAAAATTGATGTGGGTTCTTTGCTTTCACTTGCCCCTTTCGATTTGTCTCGTATTCTGCTATTCTGCATCTATACACATCCAACCCTACATAAAAATCGAGTCTTAATACATGGTTAACACATGTTTACCTCCGCAATAAAATATGATTATTTCATGTGTGTGGGATTGGGGTTGTTGGAAGTTGGAACTGGAAGTGAAAAGAGGGTTGACGTTGAGCTGATTGAAGTGGCACGGGCAGTCTTGTTAAGTAAAGAAATCGTCATGACTACAAAAGACCAGGTGGACACAACACAGCTTTTATTATACAACCCGGTGGTTTCGTAACAAAAAGTAGGTCATTTTACTTTCTCAGAGTAACAAAGGCTCGGCCAGGGGAATAAGTTATGTTTTATGTTACTACTACATTGGTATGTAGTAAGAAGCAACACGATGACATTTTTTATCCAGGGAAAGGTCGACAGACTCCGATAATAAATAAAAACCGTTACTCGTATTCCGACAGCAAATGGATTGAAATGTAATTGCAAATTGCAATTTACCAGCTCGAGGATTTTCGCATGATTTCGAAATTGCGCTGATGATAAGAAATGAGTGGCATTTTTGCATGACTGCCTTTCTAGCTGAACCCAATTATTTTTTTGAGAAACGAAAATCAATGGATGCAATGCGGGCAACTCGCTGTGGGTGGGCTTTGCTTACTTGCATTATGCTTTGCTTAATATCTCTTATTAAGTCACTTAACTAATTGCATATTTAATGTTATTTTTTGTACATTTTTTTAGTTTTGCTTAGGACAAAATGGCAGTGTCCGAAGAAAAGGCCATGTTTTGCATGGAGCACTGCAAAGGTCAAAAAATTTTCTCTTTTCGGATCGCCTCCTGTTGCACTTACTGTGGAACAGACCTAAATGACTGCATTCTTCGCATTCCACCTTTCAGGTATAAAACGCCTTCTTATAATGAAATGTTTAATTTTAATGCTACCTACATACGTTATGTTAAATACAATTATAATATGACGTGTAGACTTCCAAGTCCCTTCCGAGACGCGCAGAAATGTCCATGCGCCATTGTCCTTAAACCGACCAAGGGAGACTTTCTCACGTAAGACAAGAATCGGTAGATGAAAACCGGTCGATAAAAAACAGACATTTTAATTGTTATATGTGACGTTTGAAGGGACTACAAAAATGCGGATAATTTGCATATCGGGGTAACAAATTCCATGGGTGTCGTGTACGAATATGACAGCAACGGTCTAAGTTTCCAGAAAAGCTCCAGCTGGAAACGGTGTCTGGCGATCAAGGACTTCAACAAGGACAAGGACTTTGGCTCCTGGAGTCAGTACTGGGATTTTACTCTGGACGTGCTCTCCGGTCAACAGGAGCAATGGGCCAGAACAAGGTAGCAATAACTAAATCAAATATAATAATTATCGACATAATTTATCTTATTTGTTATTAATGTTATTTATTAGGTATGACGAAGACAGGCACAATTGCTATTCCTTCGTGCTCGCCTTCCTCAAGGCACTGCAGGTTCCGGAGCTGAGCGTATCTGCAAGGGATAGACGCATGTTCTGTGAAAAGTACATTTTACCAAAGACAGCCACAGCCGCAAAATATATAACACTCTACCGGAAGTTGATGTCTGAGCCACATCTCGTGCTCTCAAACAAGAACTGATGATAATGATAAATAATATTTACTCAAAAAATAATATTCCTTTCACTGTCAATTTATTCAAATTGTCACTTGTCACACAAATCAATAATTCCATTATAGGTACGCATGCACACGTTTATATCCAGTCAATTTATAATAAAGTTTAATGAGATAATAAAAAATCTGCTGTAGAAATAACGAAGAATAAAAAATAAGTCTTTTGTTACCACAAATTGCAAGAAAAAAGAACAACAAAAAATTATTTAATTTAGTGGCATGATGAGTATCGTCCATAATGAAAACACTCCGATTTGGAACACAGCCCGAAGAAAATACACTCTCGGAATTTTTGCGTGTCCACCTTTTTGTTCCTATTGTTGGATTTCTTCCGGAAATGTGCGTTGGGCATAGGTTTCATCATCCCCTGTTGACTCCACGAGTCTTTAGAGATAATCGAGATTGCACCTGGATTTACTTTTACTTCAGGTGTCACCCCTCTGGGATTGTCGTGTGAGAAGTGAGAAGAGTAAGCGGGTTGCATGACCTAATTTTTATCAAACAAAAGCGATTAACAACAAATTCAATTTATTGGAATGAAAAATTAATAGAAACGAAATAAGGCTCCTTACTCTGAGATCCTCAATATTTCTGGAATGAACAGACGGCATTATTCCAAAAGATATTAAAATGGACACAACTGACACAGTAATTGGCAAAAGGGCAGCGAGTCGCATTCCCGGGATTCGAGCCATTTTAATTTTAATGAAGTTTTCACTTTTTCCTTTGAAAGCTGTTGCCTTCACTCAGAGTAACTCTTTAATAAAATGACTAGTGAAATGAAGGTGCTGTAGACTGTATGAAAGCTTTTATTTAAATATTTTGTCCTTTGTACTCTGCTAACGGATGCTTCCATGTCGCATTCATCTCCATTTGTAGCCGTTAATGCAGTACTTATGTATGTATGTGCAAAAAAGCAAGTTTCATTATCTTTATTTTACGCACTACCAATAAACTGGTGCGTCCTCATCATAAAATATATAGAATCATAACGATGATGATGGTATCCTTTTAACTCGAGTTTCACTTCTCGTTTTGCAGAATTCTCTGAAGATATTTAAGAAAGGAAAATCCCAAGAGGATGCATGCGAGATGTTGAGATGATGCACAAAGTTGCAAACGATATGTGAATGAAAGGAAAAGTCCGCTTCTTCTTGACAATCCAATCTTCGTTTACTTACATACAACAAACAATGCAAGTGTAAAGATTTGAAATATGAGATTTCAAATTTCATCTATTTAAGTGCAGAGAGGCATACGCAAATGTTACACGTATGCAAGTAAAAATGCCAGAATAAGTTAAGTGGCACATTTACACAAGTGTTACTTATTAAGTCCTAACATTAGCATGGTAGTTCTTGTTGCTGAAAGCCTTATGAAATAAAGAGTTGACTCATTGTTTCAAATCTTAGCGGATCTTATTTAATTACGGCTACAGCTACGGCTTGTAAAAATGCATATCGTAGCAAAGCATCGATTGATTTGTTGTCAATTGAGTTTCAGTGTACGCTGTATTGCTGACAAACAACGACGAAAAATTGAGGTCATGTAAAGCCCCATCGAAAGTGTGTGTAGGAAAATCTGTTGAAAAGGGAAAGTCCCTTTTAATGGTTTATTATGACATCATTCAAACCTATGTATTACGCTGATACTGGATGCTGATATAACATCGCTCAAATTATTTTTCACCTCTGGCTAGTAATTATCTTATTGTCATTATTATACCTTATATCATATCACATTTATCATGTTCGATCCAATTATTCCTTGGGTTCCTACAATTACATACATAGGTTTATTCAGCCGTCTGTAACTTCTGCAAACCGTTAGAATCACCGTAAAAATGCACATTGTACTATATACTAGGTTTCCATTATGTAATCTTTTAAACCTCTCTTTAGTGAAAACGAGCTGTCAGAAACATCTTGCGACAAAATCACTATATTATGGCATATTTAAAGGCATCATTTTTCTTAATCTTTCATGTAAGTACAAAACGAAGACATTGGGTAAAAGCAATAAGATTTTTGCCTTCTTTAGGTCTTATGATGTTCATTTTCGAGTCATACATCATAGCATATAATATGTATTTTTCTCGCATCTTTTTTCTCATATCAAACTCAAACCACGTGCTTATTAGAAGACTAACAGAAAGAGGGAGATGGAATTGGAATATAGAAGAGCTGAAGAGGGCGATTAAACATATTGGAATAGAATATATGATAAACCTGCTGGTCTGACCTGACTGATGTGTGAGAACGAAACATAAGACAGGAACAGTTTCTTTCTTTTCTCCAGAGTTATCCAGTTTTCCAGCTTGGTAACATTACTACATAAAAGTTACCAAGCCCACGTGTTTGTTACATAACCATTCCTTCCATCTTCGGAATATCTTTCAATCTTTATCTTGCGGTGATAATCCCCTGACTGACTCAAAGCCTCACAGTTACGTTACATCATCGGTAGTTGTCGTCAGTCAACCTTAACCTTGTTTTCAGTGGCAAGCTTATCTAAATCTTTGTATGAACAACTCGATCTCGTCCTTCCTCGTCACAAGACTGACCCAAGAAAATAAAGAGGTGTGTTCACGTTTCAATTACTTTTTAATTGCATAATACTCTGTCATCATACTAAAATTCTTTCTTTTTTACTGAAGTCATTGGAGTGAGCGGTAGTCAACTTTTTTCTTTAGAATTTCAAAAACTTTTCAAGAAAAATCGAAACGAGAAGACAAAATGAGTTCCAGCGAGTTAACCAATTTTCCAGGGGAAGAGGAAGCCCGCAAGAACGGAAACGATCTTGCCAACTACCGGAGCCCCTTGAGCACTCGATATGCTTCCAAGGACATGCTTTATAACTTCAGTGACCTAAAGAAATTTTCCACTTGGAGGAAACTTTGGTTCATTCTTGCCAAATCCGAAAAGGTATGGATGCCAATTAAGCATAAAATATTTCTGATTTTTGTGCCTTTAGCCAAAGCTAATTATTCTTAATGATTTGATTTCACTGTAATTCAATTAATTAGGAATTGGGCCTGGACCAGATCACCGATGAACAACTGCAGGAAATGAAGGAAAAAACGTTTGACATTGATTGGAACATGGCTGCAAAGGAAGAAAAACTCGTGAGGCACGACGTGATGGCCCATGTGCACACCTTCGCGAAGACCGCCACCAAAGCAGCTGGAATTATCCACTTGGGTGCCACCTCCTGCTTCGTTGGTGATAACACAGACCTCATCGTTATCCGTGACGGTTTGGACGTCCTAATTCCCAAGGTAGGCCGCTGCCTCCATAGACTGTCAAAATTTGCCCGCGACTTCCGGGATATGCCCACCCTTGGTTTTACTCACATGCAACCGGCGCAGTTGACGACCATTGGAAAGAGGGCGTGTCTGTGGCTGCAAGACCTACTGTTCGATGAAAGGAATCTCGTCCGTTGCAGGGAAGACTTGAGGTTTAGAGGTGTGAAAGGCACCACCGGCACGCAGGCCTCATTCATGCAGCTCTTCAACGAAGATGAAGAGAAAGTTAAGGAGTTGGATAAAAAGGTAACAACTGCCTGTGGCTTCAAGAAGGCTTACATGGTCACAGGTCAAACCTACAGTCGAAGGGTGGATGTGGATGTTGTTGGAGCCGTTGCTGCCTTGGGCGCCTCCGCCCACAAAATCTGCACTGACATCAGGCTCTTAGCTCACATGAAGGAACTGGAGGAACCGTTCGAATCAACTCAGATCGGGTCTTCAGCCATGGCTTACAAAAGGAATCCGATGAGAAGCGAAAGGGTGTGTAGCTTGGCACGGCACCTCATGACCCTCGTCGGTAACGCGTATCAAACATCCGCCGTCCAGTGGATGGAAAGGACCCTGGACGACTCTGCCAACCGCAGGATCACCCTGAGCGAGGCATTCCTAACCGCTGACGCGATTTTGGAGACCCTGCAGAATATCTTTGAGGGATTGGTCGTGTACCCGGAAATCGTTAAGAAGCATATCAACGCCGAGCTTCCGTTCATGGCAACTGAAAACTTCATCATGGCTATGGTGAAGAACCATAATGCGGATCGGCAAGAGTGTCATGAAGAGATTCGCAAGTTGAGTCAGGAGGCAGCAGCGGAAGTCAAGCAAAAGGGTAAGGACAACAATCTCGTTGAGCTGATTCTTAAGACCCCTTACTTCAAACCGATCCACGCCGAATTGGATAAACTACTGGACCCCAAGACTTTCACTGGAAGGGCCGCTCATCAAGTGGATGACTTCCTTAAGGAAGAGGTTGATCCAATCGTGGAAAAATATAAGAGTCAATTGGAGGGAAAAGTGTCACTCAACATTTAAAAATTCAAAGTCTTCAATATAAGGAACTATTTTAATTGTAAAAAATAAACTTGGCATCAATTTGACAATCATGATCATAGAGAGAATAAAAAATTATTATTTGGTTGTACAAAAGTTCTATTCTAGTCAATTACTCAATTAATTGCTTAATTAAGATTTGGAAAATTTTCCAAGTATCTGAAAATGTCTGCATTTCCGTTAAAAAAGTCGCCCACGAAATGAGAGGTGGATTGGAGGCCGGGGTTCCTCTGCTGGAAGGGATTTTGGGAATTGGAGGCCAGGGTGGATTGAAGCGTGTTTGGGTGTGGGAGACGGTGGGAATGGGGATGGTGGTTTACCTCAGAGTTAATCTTGGACACTTTGATTCCTCCACGAAGAGGACCATGAGGGTGATCATCATCGTCATCGTCACCCTCTTCACCAAAAAGGGGACCGGGAGGATGACGGGGAGGACTGTGCTCTGGAGGAAATCGGATTGCTGAGGATGTGCCGGATGGCCTCGGCGGAAAAAATTGAATCTCCTCAATTGGTGGTGGAGGAGCGGATTGAGGCAGGAAGGAGGGCAGTGTCTGGGAGGAGGTGGAGGAGTGAAGGAAGCGATTGGGCGTGTGTTTTTTGGTGTCCTCCTTTAAAATCCGGGCAATCATGTTTCTGATAACGGTCACCTGTGAACCTTTCTTTGTAGCGTAGAGATCCCCAGTGAAACCGTAGGTATCCCAGCATCCAATGTCATTTTCCTCTGAGCTGGCCGCCTGGGGGAAGACCATAATGATACCGTTTTCCTCCGCAATTTCTAGGAAACCTGATAAGCGGATATGTTCCGAACCCACAAACTCCCTTCCAGCGGAACATCCGTGAAAGTAGAAATGGAGGAAGCACTCCACATTCTCTTTGCATGCTTTTGGAATGTAAAGGAATCCGACAGAGTCCATGTCAGGTCGGTCGTTCTCGTGGTCAAAGCCATAGAAGAACTCCGTCTGGTCAAAGGTGAGGAGGGGTTCCACGTGAATTGGAGGCGTTGGTGCTACGATGGTCTTTTTGCCAAGGAGGAACTGCAGGGAATCGAAGGGTCCCGAAAATCCACAGTTTGAGAGAAAATAACGGTTCGTGGGAGAAACGCAGGGAGGGAAATCCAGACGGTTCACAGGGAGTGTCAAGTTGCCCTCCTGGATCACTGCACGGATTGATTCACGGTTTCCAATGTAGGGCTCGAAAAGCTCCACGATTCGGTAACTCTGCTCCGTGTTGAAGAGCCAGTTTCTGGAGGCAATGTAGACGTAAAGAGGTTTATTATGCAGATTTCGTGGGCTATCAATTAGGTGCTGGTCGGCGTATTCGTTGATATCACGGAATGCCTGGGAGAAATCGTGCCACGTGGAATGGTTGCCCAGCGTGGTACAAGCGGCGTCATAGTCCGACTGCCGGGTCGTGATTGGACCACATCTGTAATAAGCTGTAAGAAAACAAACAAAAACGTGAGGTTAATTAAGGTTATCAATAATGCTGAATGTAATATGTTACAGTTATGAATGACTCACTGTGGGCGAAAACTGCAATTCCAAAGATAATTTTTGAGTGTGAAATGAACACTTGCTGAGCCAATGACCCTCCACTGGAGAAACCACTTAAGGTAATGTATTCACGGTTGACTCGATAATTATCTTAATGAAAAGATTTGAATCAAAATGAGCATAATTTATTATATGTTATCTATTTTACATCAATTTATTTTCGGGGCATTGTGAGATTTTCGTTGGATTTTACCAAGTCGCTCGACGGGATGGTGTGGAGGATGAGGGTAATGGGGGAATCCTTGGCCCTGAACGTGAACCTTGCCATTGGATAAGATTTGTACCAAGAATATGGTAGTAATGGGAATGATCATGGCACTTGATTTCCGCATCGTGGTAATAAATTTTAATGAATGCTCTTATTAATCTAATCAAAACAATATTAGAATCAACACGCGAAATGAATTTGTAGCACTTCACCGGTGTGACGTGACCATTTGACCACACAGCACACACACAACTACCTTACATGACTTTTCAACAGTTAGTAGCAGAGCGTTAGAAGATGCAGTTGTTGCACGGTTGCACCACTTTGACTATTTGCACACAGTCCAAATCATGACAATAAAAGTGGAGCAGATTTTTTTTTTCAGAGACAGAGAAGAGAACAATGCACAATCACATCTCAATAAGTAGCCTATTTCAATTCCAAAATTGCTTTTAGTTTAGTTAGTGGGTCATCGTCATCGTCATCTCATCTCTCGAGTCCACAGTCCACTCCACTGATTATTTTTTTAGGGACGATCTGATAGATCAGACCAGGGATGGGATAACTAACGAAGCTCGTTAAGGTTCTGTCGAAAAAATCGTTACACAGTCGTGAGTGATCCACTCACTCATTCCCTAATTATCGGCTAATAATAATCAAACCATTTGTGTATCGCTATGCCTCTTCTCGAAATTCACTTTCAGCCAGTGTTTCAGTGGACAGTGGACATAACTCAAGATAAGCAAAAGCACCTTAGTATTTTTTCCGTCCTCCACTCCGCTTCTCTTACCAAGTAAAACTCAAGGACCAGCCCAAGATTATTGTGTAAATTCGTTACGTTACGTTTTATATTCAATTTTACCCCTTCTCTCAACGACACATGCCAAAAACGAAGAAACGAGTTTTTAGACCAGATTAGGTTTTTGCCTGGTTAGATTACAAGAAATTCCAATTATTTTACAAGTGGAATAAAATTACTCTTGCATGATTTCCTTGAACGGCACACGCCCCAGCCTGAAGAAATAAAAAGAAAAATCTCACGTTTGAATTGTCACTCTTGTCACAGTGGACACAATCAACTGAACTGATTTGTGACATGTAATATCATAATGTACCTAAATTTTGGGAATTGTCCGCAGAAAAATAAAATTATTACCACATCATCACCAGATATTATTAGCAATTTTATATTATTACCATTACCATTACCGCTCAGCTTCTAACTGAACTGAATTGGGTAAGCCACGCTTATCATTCATTAAAAAATGTGTCTCTTGCTGTTAACCACTCTCTGTCGATAATTTTACATGAATTTATTTTTTTGCTTGCTCATTTTAACTAGTAAGGAAGAATTCAATCTTAATGCATATTTATTAATACGTACGCGTACGTGCTCTTGAAACGGAAACCCCAACAATAGTTTTTAGTTATTGTAATCATGTTCATGAATGAGTCACCTTCCTGTAATTGTAATGGTATGATAAGCCTTTTCACAATTATGGTTAAAAGCATCAACTAAAAGTGGTAGGCATTTGAAAGGAAAAAATCGATTTTTGATTTAAGAACAAGAAAGAGGTGGGCTTTCAAACTGAGCACTTTAGTGGTTTGGCTGTCTATGGTGCTGCGAGACTAATTAAATAATGAAAAGCATATAAAGCATAAGAACACAAAGAAAAATAACATACCTACATATTGCATATTGCACATTAATAAATTCAGTAACTAAATTGACGCTGTCTACGGGCTTGGTTTTGGTTCTACTGACATAGTGGCTCTCATCTGCGGTACTTCGGCCATCAACTAGAAAAGAATAAAATAAAATATGGCTGCAATTACAATTATTATTTTATTGCCATTTATTATTGTTAAAGGTGAGTTAGAGGAAAACAAGTTCTTTTTATTTCGTTTTTGCATAGTACATGTACATAGTAGCACTTTATGAAAAAAATCATCATTAAATTTGATTTTTAACTGGAGGAGGGGAGTCGAGCTCTGAAATTGTAATTTGTATTAAGTAGCTTAAGCAAATAAGCAGCTCTCTTGTTGAAACCATTTTTCAAGTATTCGTGCTGAGATGAGATGATGTGTGGAATTTCATTCATTTCATCTTATAAATTGATAGTTATTTATTATGTGTGTGGCAATATAATAAATTGTTCGAGGGTCTGCCCCTTTAATGCTTATCGTCTACTTTTATACACTTTTTATTGTGCAGCGTGGCTGCGGCGGCACATTCGTTGCGGTGCTTGCGTAAGCTCAAGCAACCACGAAGAAAAAAAATTATTATACTACCTATTCAAATTTTAAATTGAAAGGGAATGGAAATGAATGAAAAAGATAAATAATGCATGTAAAAAGAGATTAGGCACGCATTTTAAAGGTTTTTCAAAGGGGTTTAGGTTTTGGTTAGTTCACGCGCGAGCGACTTTTGACAAATAATTAATTTTTTTATAATACAAGTTCACAGCTTGAGATCTTAACAATTTTATTCAACGGTTTGCTAAATTTCGTTAAATTAAATATAATTAAGATATTCAGTTGCCGTACACGTTACACTGTACAAACAAACAATATTAAGTTTGACTGTTGAACTAAAACGGAAATTATAAAAATCACTTCCGGTACACACTAAACTTCACACTATAATTCACCTATTGCATGTAAACTGCTCTATTATTTAATTAATTTATATAATATTTATTTAACTACTTCTTTAAATTGTCAATTCCGTCTTGTAGTCTTCGCAGGGGATTCAAAGACTTTTTCTTTGGATTCGGCGGTGGCTTCAAGATAAGCATGGCCTTGTAGTACTGCGTGAGGTTCATTGCGTCCACCATGTCCAGTTTGTACTCGGCCACGATCTGCTCCGGGGTGAAGTTCTCCTGGTCCTGTGACTTTTTCTGGAGAATTTCCAGCACATGACGGAGACTCGCTTTTCCGGCCGGAAGATTTTTCGGATCCTCATAACCAAGAAGTGTCTCCTCCGGAGGTGTCCTATTACTTGGGAAAGGTCTTGCCACAATCTCGGGGTTATCACCGGTCGATTTGATGTACACCTTGGAGAGATTTTTCAGCAGGGCAGGGTCTGTTCGAGTAGTCTTCATTTTGGAGGGGTCCCGCTTGATTTCATCCATCACCTGCTTCATCGAGGGATGTGGAGGTGCAGGAGTCGGCTTGTCTTGGGATATCACCTTCATGGCACGCTCTTCCACGTTGTAGTTCTTGAGGGGTCGCGAGACCTGTTTCCGGGCGATGCTCGCAGCCACGCCCATTGTCCTTTTATTTTTCCTTGCTTCCTATTAAGCCAATTAAAAAGGTAATTAAATTCTCGCCTCAGCTCTTATTAATTTGATTACATTGTAGCAGCATGTAAACATAGTTTTATTTGTTAATGTGCCAAAAATTGATTAACGCTAATTAAAGTTAAGAAACTTACACAATGATAGTATAAACAGGATGATAATAAATTAAGTTTATTGACGCTGTTAATAATCGATTTCGAACAATGAAAAATTAACGATGTTTGTTTATGTGTGGCCACAAAAATCCTTAGATGTAACATCTAAATGTAAGATGTTGCGGCTCGCTGGAGCAAGGTAAAAGTCAGCCAGCCAGCACATGAGCGTTTGTGTCTGAGCACAGATGTCTGGCTCTGGCTCGCGCTTTGCTCACACAATGCCCACAGCAGATTCCAAGAAATTGCTTACCGGCTTCCTTTTTTATGGGTTTCCAATAATTCCAATTCCATCCAACAGTTCTCCAGTTTAAGATTCCAAAACATGTTCCAATTCACTGAATTGGAAAACATTCATTTAGCAATCTTTTGACCTTATTTTAATTATTATTTATGATTTCCCCCGATGATAATGATAACTAGTTGAGTATAATGCTTTTAACAAATTGCTTCATGTTTAAAAAGTGCTTTAATTGATGAGTATATAAAAACTTACTGTTAATTAAAACTACTAACTGCTTATTATATTTTGTTTTTCAACATTTATTATTTCAGTTCAGTGCTGCCTGACTGATGAACTTGAAGTCATTAAAAATGCTCTCTCTCTTGTAGTATACAAACAAAACATTTACTTTAAAGTTTACAAATTGACTATTTTAATTAAATAATATCTACTACTATGATTATTTAATAGCTGCTTGTATGTCATCTCGGAGATGGGTTCCATCGCAGAAGGGCCGTTTGCTAGTTTGTTTACAGTTACAAAATGTATATTCCTTCGTTTCCGGTGCGATGAACCTAACCGGGTACAGCTTGATCCGCATGTGCGTGTTCTTATGCGTCGAGTCACAAAAAGGCTAAAATCGCAATAAATTATAGTATCTAATTATAATATCATTTAAGAACCAATTTTGCATTTTACTAACATTAGTTTTGAATAATTCACCTGGGTATGACTCCACCCACACGTGCACCACAGATATGACTTGCCTTTCTCACACTTCATTGTGAACGGCTTCTTATCATAGATTTTCCCCTTTTCTGGCTGCAAAATCGCCCGAGTATCCTGACATCCGGTGTCCCAGTCGATAACCATCTTTTTATTCTTATTCGTCACTTTCGTTCTTATCGAAGGAGTAGAGGAAGCGAGCCACGCTCCCTTATCCAAAAGACTTTTATTTTTACTGGTAGAGCTCTGAAATTACACAGGCAAAGAGCCAACAATTAAACGAAAATTCGTCCCTCTGTTCGAAATCATTGAAAATCAAAATCAAAGTGTCCAATCAGAACAAACAAAATTTTTTGTTTTTAAATTACCATTGTTGTTGTGACCAGGCATCTCGAAACTGAACGCTTAAACAGTGTGGGCCACATCCTAATTAAACTAAATACAGATTTATCAAACTGAAATACTTTCAAACTTTCTTTTGTTTTGTATTTTTTCTGACCGTCCGGTTTCTGTAATCTGTCTGTGTAATATGTAGCTTGCCACATGCACATGTGTCCAAGTTTCCAATGTATTTACTCCAAGAATGATAATGATAACTTTACAATATAAAAGTCTCGCATGGCCCCAAACTTTTGTTTGTGTTTCATTTCAGGACTGATGATCAACGTGAAGTTGCATGTTCGTCTCGTAGTATTTGACTCGAAAATGCGCATACTGCTGAAAAGATTTTTAAGTGTGACAAGTGTAGTTAAATCAGTAGTTAGTAAGAATCAAGGTAGACTTCTACTTCCGGTAAACGCGGTTAATAAAACGAGAATTATGGAGATGGAGGTGGATGGCGCAGCTGGTGCAGGAGAAACAGAGTCAAAATTGGAGCCGATTATAAAGGTGGACATTAACAATGATGACAAAGATTCGAAACGGATTTTGGAGGGGATGGAGGGAGACGGTTCCGTTAAATTCAGGATAATCTCAGAGGGCAAAGTTCGGATCCCGCAGAGTACCAATATCTTTTACAATCCGACTCAGGAATTTAACCGGGACATAAGGTCAGTAAACAATCTTTGTTTAATGTTCGTTGTTAGTTTTTGACAAACTCAATTTAATCAAACTATATTGCCATTTTGTTTTTTAGTATTGTTGCTCTGCAGGCGTTCATCCGCACTGAAATGAAAGAAGAGAAAAAGGTAACTCAAAAATAATTATCTAACGAAGCTAACCAACCTGTCATCGAAGCTGTATTTTTAACATTTAATTTATTTTAATACAGCAGAATGTGACTGTATTTGAAGCCATGAGCGCTTCGGGAATCCGGGCTTGCCGATATGCCAAAGAAGTTGAGGGACTGTCCGAGGTCATCGCAAATGATCACTCGAAGCACGCTGTGGAGACGGTTGGGCGGAATGCTGAGTTGAACCAGGTTTCCGACAAGGTCCGGCTTTCGCATGGAGACGCATGTGCTAAAATGTATGAACGAAAGAATAGCATCGCCGTTGTCGATCTGGACCCTTACGGGACACCGGCGCCATTCCTGGACGCTGCTCTCCAATGCGTCGCTGACGAAGGTTTCCTCATGGTCACAGCGACAGACATGGCTATTCTCGCCGGAGGAAACCACGCAGAATCATGTTTCGCCAAATACGGCTCCATGAGTCTGAAGTCGAAAGCTTGTCACGAAATTGCACTGAGGATCGTGGCGCACACCGTGCAAGCCACTGCGAATCGTTACGGACTCGTTGCCCTTCCGCTTCTCTCACTCAGCGTCGACTTCTACGTCAGACTTTTCTTCAAGATTTTCAAAAGTCCCAAGAGAGCGAAACATTCAGCATTGTAAGTTTCAAAGAACACCAAAAGTTCAATTTAGAAGAAAAAATCTTAAAAAGTAAAATTCTTTCTTTCAGAACCACATCAATGTTATATCAGTGCAGTGGTTGTAAAAGCATTACCCTGCAGCACCTTGCGAGTCTCAAAAAAGGCAACCCATCCGTCTCTCAAGGTCCCCCTGTTTCAAGAAAATGTGACATTTGCGTTTCGACTCATCATGTACGTTAAACAAGAAGACATATTAATTTTTAAAGTGACTTCAATTCAAAATTTTAAGTGTACTTCAACGATGTTTTCTTATTAGATTGCTGGTCCCATTTGGTCAGGTCCTATTCACAACCAGAAATTTGTCACAGCCATGGTGCATGAATTAAATGAAAATTTTTCGTACCTGGGAACCTTCAACAGAATCAAGGTGGTTATCATCATTTTATTGTCTGTGCTTTATTAGTCTGAAATCTACCGTTTGAAAGTACATGTTTTCTTTCGTTTTAAAAGGGAATGCTTGGCCTAGTCCAAGAAGAACTTCCATACCAGCCCTTCTTCTACGAAGTTTCCGAGCTCTGTTCCGTATTGAAGGCTTCCACAATTCCCATGATGACCATTCGGTCCGCAATAATGAACCTGGGCTATCAAGTGTCAAATTCCCACACTGCGCCTAATATGATCAAATCTAACATTCCTAATGATCGCCTGTATGAGATTCTTGCGGCATGGAGGCGTCAAACTAATCCAAAGCCTCTCGAAAACCAAGACTCAGCCGGCTTTCGAATCATGTCGAGACCTCCTCCTGAAAAAGAAATTGACTTCACAATAAGGGCGGACGCAAAACCCATGTCGCAGCATATGAACCTCCTCAGATATCAAAACAACCCAGAAAAATTTTGGGGACCCGGCTGCAAAGATAACTTCAAGGCGCAAGGTCAGGGCGAGCCCACAAAACGGGAATTGAATCAGGGGAGGCGGAAGAAAGCGGCGACAGAAAAAAATAAGACGGAACAGAATAATTGATTTTTAAAAGTTAGATTTATTATAAAATACGAATAAAACATTTTTTTTACTAAATTCTTAATCTTATTGTTTTTGACGCTCATAAATCTGAATGTATGGTTCGGTAAGGGTCAACATTTGAGGCAGGATCTCCTTCACATGGAGATCCTGTAGCTCGTACCAAGTTTTATTGGATTTATGAAACATGTGCATTCTCCAGGTGCCGCCCTTATGCTGACCCTCGTGCACAATGTTGACAATCAGGTCATAGTATGCACTGGCCATACCAAATGCCTCACCAAAGTCGATTGATGTCAAGGGAAAATTGACAATCGTTGGGTTCTTCTCAATGAAAAACGCATTTTTTGTGAAGCGGCGAATGTATAAGATGAGATAAGGCGGAAGCTTATCTGAGGATGGCAATGGCAGGATCTGGAATCTTTTCAAGAAGTTATCCTTATAAGTCTTGTATTCCTTTTCCTGGACGCCGTTAAATTTCGAGAGGAGTGTGTACAAGTTCACTTGGGGAATGATGTTTTCCATCAGCTCGTTTTTGAACAGGGGTGTGGGCGGTAGGTCACAAGTCAAGTAGAGGAAGGTAGTTTCGTCAGGGTCTTCTCCTCCAGCAACGTCATTTTCAATTTTCCTCGTGAAAACCTGCATCTTTCCCATGAGAGTCCGGCTAATTATCGAGCTGTTCACTTTTTTGTTTCCGTTGAGTGCCTTGTGCAAGCCATTGAGAAACCAGCTAAGAAAAATGATCGGGTCGCCCTGTTCAGTAATCTGGAATTGTTTCTTGGAGCATAAAACGACACTTTGGAGCATCTCATGGGGACTGACGTGTGCTTTGAAATTCCTCGGATTCCACATTTTCCGGACAAGCTCACCAAACCTCTGCACCAATAAAAAGCTACAAAGGACACGAATTAAAATCATTTATCGTGAAAATTAATTTTGTACATTTTAAACTATTATTGGTAAGTACTTACCTGATATCTCCAGGTGGCCTTTTGATATCTTTGTAGTTCTCCTCCCGCAGAAAATAATCTCTGATTGGTTTCACATGACACAAGGCCTGCAATACCACATTGCAATAGTCATTGGCCTTAATATTATTCAAGCCAATCACTCCGGGAAGGTACATTGTCCCGTCGATTGATCGAGACTCCTACAATAGTATAAATTAGATTACAACTCAACTCACTTTGATCATATAGTAGTTTCTAAATGTCTCTAATTACCTTCGCATTTTGATCCAGTTTATTGATATAGTCTGGGCTGTAAGTCGGATTCACAACGAATTTGATATCGTCCAATGCGGAATCTTTAAAGAAAACCGTCACACATTTAAAAGCGTAACTTAAAAAATCATTCACCTTCTATTTCAGTTATTAATACCTATAATTTCGTAGTTATCGGGAAGACAATAGAACTTCAGTGTGTGCAGGTTCAAGTAGACGTGATGAAACTCGCCAACGCTGTGCAAATAAGCGTGTGTAGCTGTTCCCCGACCCTGTTAATAAATTGTCTTAATTTTTAAACCAAAATACGAATAAAATACCTTAACTGACCATACATTTAAACATCTTTTTTACCTGGAAGTATTTTCCACAAACCAAGCACGCATAAACATTCACCCTAGACAATGAGATGGAGCAGAGCTTCTCAAAATCGAAGTCGAGTAGTGATCGGTCGATCGTATCCAGATAAGGGCACATTCCTGCGTGAAAAATTATAATAATGCGTAAGCTAATCAATTCAATCAAATAATCTCAAATGCATTTGAATAACTACATTAGTTAGTTAATTGTATTCGATTTTGCGTAGTTTGTTTGAACAAATTAAACGACTTACGAGATTTGGAGTTAAATTCGGCTACAATCACAACTCCATTTCCCTGCTGCTGCGCCTCCCCTCCATCCCCACTCCCATTTTTATCTTCCGGTTCATGCTTTATCCCCTCAATCTTGAGCCTCTTGGCCGGCGACAACGTACGCTTCACGTCCCCCTCTGTCTTGCTTCTTTTTACGCTGCTCATGATTGATTATTTCAATTATTTAAATAAGCTAATAAAGTTCTATCACTTTTTTAAATCTGAAAGAAAGTTAATTTTTAATTTAAAAATTATATTGTTTGTTTAGTGCCAGACAAGTGCATTAAAAGTGGAAGTCGAATTGAATTGAAGATGCAAACAAACATGAAAGCAAAAGCTTTTTGACGTAGTGGATTTTCCCACCTTGAGTCCACTATGCCCCGACCGATTTCACGAAATGAAATCCGGACGTGAATGGTATGATGTATGAAGTTAGTAAATGTTCGTTGTAAGTAAAATGTAAAATGTAATACACTATGATTAAGGTTACTTAAATGTCAGCACTCAGCAGTGCTGAGTCAGCACTTTAATGCAGTTAACTTTTCATTTATTTTATAAACCATAATCAAGATTATTCTTATGAATCTTATATAGCATTCATATAAAAGAGCTTTTTAAAATATTAAATTTTATTTTTCAACTTTTCTCTTTTTCTTTTTCAAAACTTGGACCTCCTCGAGTGCATCCTCAGTCTCCTCCATCTCCTCATCTGCAGTCCGCTTCTTTTTCTTTTTATCTCCCTTTTTCTTCGACTTTTTCTCCTCGACCTCATCTAGTACGTCTTCTATTCCAGCAAGTGGATTGTCAGTGATTTTCTTATCCCTGTTGGAAGTCCCCTTTTCCTCCTCCTGTTTAAATTATTTATTTTAGTTAGTTAAAAATCACAATAATAATTACGAAAATCTCAAAAATAAGATAAAAGTTGTTATTATTAATACCTGTGTCACTGTTTCCTTCAGCTGCTCCAAAGCAGCTTTAAACTTCTCCTCGAGTCCCTTCAAGTCTGAATTCTTCACGGGCAACCGTTCAAAATCAGTCTTCCCAGCGCTTTTCATCGTCTTCTTATAGACTCCAATTTGCTTTTTCATGACCAGTGACACAGCGTGACCTTCCCTGCCGGCTCTGGCGCACCGTCCCACGCGATGAATGTAAGTCTTCGTGAAACCCGGCAAATCGTACGAAATGACGAAATCCACAGATGGAATGTCAATACCTCTGGCCATCTGGTCGGAAGTCACCAAAATGTCTATTGACCCATTAGAGAATTTCTTGAGGACGACATCTCTTGCCTTTGGGGTCCACTTGGCTGAAATTTCTTTCACGTGAAGGTTGCCCATGAACTGGAGGAGGAGGCAGAGGCGATGATTTGCCTCTTTTGTATTGGTAAAGCATAGCACTCGTTTCCATCCATAATGGGAAATCAAATAGCTCAAGATCAATGGTTTCATGTCATTGTGGCAGAGGACGAAACTTTCCTTAAGTTCCTGGGGCGTTGTAAATTTTCCTATGAAGGATTCCATGTCAGGTTTGATTGCGTCATTTTGGCCCTTTTCATTCTCAACAATCGACGTGAGCAACTTTGGCTGGAACAGGTGCAGCTTCTCAAGAGTTTCGGGATTTTGCGAGAGGGTCGCTGAGAATAAGAGTTTCTGATAAGCCTTCAGATGGACACCACTGTAGTGAACCGTAAGCGGTGTGGACTTCCATGGATGGGGAATTCCTGGAACGGGATGATAACTCCAAAATTTTGTTTCTAGTCTGTTCAGCCAATCGCCCTCTTGATCGTCTAGAGTCCTGTCGGCTTCATCAACCACCAGAAATTGAAGTTTCGAAATGTCGAATCCCTCGGTTTTTTCCAGGTGGTCCAGAAGTCTCCCGGGTGTTGCGACAATAATGTCAAAGGGCACGCCTGTAACCTTTCCTGATACCGATGACCGGTGAAGCAGAGCCTCCTTCTCAGCACTTAGTGTCAATCTCTTGGACATGAGAAATGGCTTCAGGTGACAATTCTTCGAATACGTTTGAAACACCGTAAAAACCTGGGTAGCCAAGACCTCCGTTGGAAGCACAACAATGGCACGGATACAGGGCAGGGTGAAACCCTGACTTTTTAGAATGTGAATCAGTGGAAGGACGTAGGCAAGTGTTTTCCCACTTCCTGTGGGCGCCGAAATGCAGAGGTCAGAAGGTCTATGGAGTTTTCTGGGAGTATAGCTGTGAATGAGCTGGGGAATTACTTGGTGCTGCACGGGAAAGAAATAGGGAATGAAATTGGATTCCAGGAGCGATACTAAATCAGAATCCAGAGACAGGGAGGTGATTGGCACTCGAGCGTCCTTCAGATTACACGAAATTATGGATGGATTGGCCAACCAGTAAGGTAACACTCGTTTCACCTAATAATAAAACAAATCCAATCATTTTAAAGAGATTATACATTTATAATTTTGAAGTGAAGTATCAATATCAATCCATTTACATGCTGATTCTGAGATAAGCCGGCGTCTCCTAGAACGGTGAATCCTCCAACTGTCCCATCTTCTCCCACCAACTCTTCTTTGGCTCGCTTCCGCTTCTTCTGCTTCTGTTTCCGTTTATTTCCTCCGACTCCAGCTCCAGCTTCACGTCCATTAGATACTGACACTTTCACCTTTTTCCCCTCTTCACCTTTTGCTTCTTCAGCTAGCTCTAGTTCCATGATTTCTCTAGTTAATTAACTAATTAAAATTAAATTCTCATTTAATACAGCACTTTGCACTTTGCAGTTTGCACTTGTCAGGAAAAAGCTGAACTAAAGATGAACATGTGCTTTTTCACACATTTTCATACTCTCACAAAAAAATATGCCCATCAAATAAAAGCGCTGTGCTTTTCTATTGGATTATTTATCTCCTTACTACACGTGTGAGATAGTCTCTGTATTTAATGCATTGCAGATACAGTACATCTGTGGGGGCACAGTTCATCAATATTGTCAGCAATTAGTAGGGAGGATCCACTCCCCCACAAACTAAATATCTCATCGATCGGGACAGAATTATTCAAATGTCAAGTAAAAGTATTTAATTATCGCTTTACTAAAATAGGGGCTGGTTCTCTTTAACTATTTGATGACGAGATTGATGGCCGTATATCCGGGTTAAGACACTGTCTTTTAGAGATTTACAATTTACATAAAGTCAAAGTCATATGAAGAAGTTTAGTTTACCTTTTTAGATACAGTTTACTGACTGACTGACTAAATATGAATGTACAGTTAGTTTTTTGGGTGCATTTTCTTTTCAATACGTCATTGCATTTCGTAGAAAGATCAAAATCACCAGTAGTGAGATTGAGATAGATGAGCCAATTAAAGTTTTGTAGTAAAAAGTAAACTAAACTATATTTAGAGTAGTGTGATTGTGTTAATTAATAATTTTTACCGTGCAAAGTGAGCGAAGGATTTAATTACGCTAAAGGAGGCAGCTCGTTAAATACTTTCATTTTAAGATTTTGTTTCAATTGAGCACAAGCCACTAACTCACTTGATTCTGATCTTATTTCTGATTATGTGATTCTATTTTGCATTTACGTGCGTGCATCTCTCATCATCAATTCAAGTGATCTAAATGCTGTGCTAACTGCTGACGCTATTCCCCGCTGGATTCTTTCTTATCCATCACCCATGAATATGATGAATGAATCATCATTGACCTTGCAATGCAGTGCAGTTGCAGATTGTAGTAGCATAATATAATATTAAAAAATATCAATTTCGTCATCGTTAATATTCAGTCACTGCGTAACATACATGCAGTTAAAAAACTGTTAAATTCAAGTCTATGTGAAAACGTGGAATGTGAACGGCTTTTTCTTCTGTTGTCTCTGTGCATTTTTGAACACCGGATGGGTCACTCGGGTTGATTCTTGATTGTTTTAACTCGTTGGTCTACACTACTCAACTTTTGATCCAGTATCCAGCAGATAAACGGAACCGGAAGTAGGGAAAAAATTGATGTGACAGTGAAAGTTGATTTAATACACGATGGGCAGTTGGGGATGGGGTAGAAGAAGTTTAAATGACGTGATACAAAAAATTACCAGTATTAGTTCCAACCTGGGACTCCCCCGACCTCTGCTTCAACAGCAGCAGCAGCAGCGTCGAAACAGCACCGCCGGAGGGGCTAACAACCCCTCCAATAATAATAATATATTGCAAAGAAGGACTAGACGCCAAAGTTTAAATACAAATAATAATAATAATAATAATCACAATAATAATAATCATGTAGCAACATGTCACGATCGGGATTGCCAGCAGAATTTAAATAACAATGACGAGAATCACCGGAACCTCCACAATGATAACGTTAATAATCACGTACCACCTCATCATCAACAGCAGCAGCCAAATAATCCACAAATCGACATCTATGACATTCTAGCCAGAGATTTATACCATAGGACAAGAAGAATGAATGCAATCGTGTTATCCAGTGTGTTTATTCTGGGCGCTTTGAGCGCCGTCTTTCTTACCATTTTGTGGACATTTAATAATAGTGAAAGCAGAAAATCCACCTTTCAACCACTTCCAAGGTCTGTCGATCTCCAGCTCGTAGACGAAGACTGGATTGATCCATTGGTCCCACCGGACCTTGTGGCTCAACATGGACAAGAACTGGACAATGAATGTGATCCTGATAATCCCTTAGGTATAAATATAATAATAATATAAATATCGAAATTTTAAAAATCCGATTTGCGTATTTTTTATTGGAATGTGTTTTTAAACCAAAGGTTTCGAATTGGAGGCGATCAGTTCTCTCCATCTGGCAATGGAAATGAAAGAAATGGGAAAATTAGCCAAAGCTCAAAAACTGTTCCAGCACGCAATGGCTCTCTGCCCACGTCACCCAGATATCCTAACAAATTACGGAGAGTTCTTCGAAAAGTCTCAGGACTTCCTCATGGCTGATCATCTCTACGTTCAGGCGCTCACCTTTGCTCCCAGGCACTCCAAGGCTTTGACCAATCGAAAAAGGACACTTCCTGTGGTGGAGGAACTGGATGAAAGAAGACTTCAGAGGATCGATGGAAAGCGAGAACAACTTCTCCAGCTCCCAGAGGGAAGTTACGCCCTGAGAAGAGTCCGAAAAGAGGCGTATTTCCAGCACATTTATCACAGCGCCGGCATTGAAGGGAACACCATGACGCTTTCTCAGACCAGACAGATCGTAGAGACAAGGCTGGCCGTTGGAGGAAAATCAATCGTGGAGCACAACGAGATTCTGGGTTTGGACGCAGCCATGCGGTACATTAATGTCACGCTTGTGAACCGCATTGGAAGGATTTCCGTGGAGGACATTCTTCACATTCATAGACATCTCATGGGCTACGTTGATCCTGAGGAAGCAGGGAAATTCAGAAGAACGCAGGTCTTCGTGGGAAATCATGTGCCGCCCAAGCCGACCGAGATTGAGATCCAAATGGGACAATTCATCGAGTGGTTGAACTCAGAGGAAGCGCTAAGCCTCCACCCCATTCACTACGCGGCCATCGCACATTACAAGCTAGTCTACATTCACCCATTCCTCGACGGGAATGGAAGGACCTCAAGGCTTCTCATGAACTGGATCCTGATGCAGGCTGACTATCCAGCGGTTATCATTAGAAAGCAAGATAGGCAGCTGTACTATGATCACCTCAATACAGCCAACAAAGGCGATGTGAGACCCTTCATCCGGTTTATTGCGGACTGCACGGAGAAAACCGTGGACGTCTACTTATGGGCCACCAGGGAACACTTTTATCAAATTTTGGAGCTCGAGGAGTCTGGAAAATCGATTGAACAGCACAATCAGAATCAAGATCAAATGTCAACTTCACCTGCGTCAACGGCATCACCTTCAGAGCAACAGCAGCAGCACCAACAACAACAACAACAGCAGCAACGCCAAATCCCACCAACGGCAGCGGCTGCTTGACCTTCGTGGAACTTAATTGACTTCAATTACTTTAAAATTTATACGATATTGATTATGATAATAATAATAAACGTTTTGCGTCTGATCAAAATAAAATGAACAAAAATTTAATAGTAAAGTAGCGTTTTGTTAAAATGCTTGAGTAATTATAATAATTACTGGTTCTATTTAATTGTCGTTTCAATTTGTTTTGTTTTGTTGAAAGACACATCCCTATTGTCACTTTTAAAATTAATCAATCAGTTTTAGTTTGAGTTTGCTTGGTTTAAAATGCAAGACACCATGCAATATTTTATTTTAATGCTCATTTGCATAATAATTGTTTTAACTAATTTTAATGAGATTCTTTAAATATATTTTGTATGTAAATATTTTATTTTTTTGTCGCGTAAAAGTTAACTCTTCAATCAACGGATAACTTGTAAACCGAATTGTACATACGCAATTTTACGCAAACCAAATACAGCAAAGATAATTATCTTATTACTTCAACATTTAATGTTTATTAATGAATGAATGAGAAGGTGGAAGTGAATAAAGAAATTTGCTTACAAAATATTTCTTTCTTTTTATAATTGTCTCTTTATTACATACAATTAAAAAATTAAAATCATAAATTGATCTTATTGCTTCATTAAGAGTTTTAAATATTGTGAAAAATCAAACTTTCAATATGAAGACGCCGAAAATCGAAATCGAGGTAATAATCAACACTTTATCAGGTTACTATTAAATAGCATTTAGCAAGCACCTTAAATAACTTATTAAACTAACAAACTATATCTAGTAATCTATACTGTATTTTATAGTGAAAAGTCAACAATAATTTACTAAAAGATGTCTTTTATAGGTAGATTCTCCAGCAGTAGTACACAATAATGCAAATGACAAGAAGTTTTACTTAATTACGCTAGATTAACAATGCGGATTCAACTAGGTTTATGATTCCAGCATAATACGTAAAGTAAGTAAATACGTAGCTACCAGTTTACATTGCTTTGGTTTATAAATTATTTAACAAGGATCACTTTTTTCTCGACTCTTGTTCCCAAATGAGGAGGTCGGCTAAGGAAGCCTCGAGCATTTCCACCTCATCGTGTTTCCCAGCGGCTCTGGCTTGTTCGATGTAAAATTTGACGTTTCTAATCTGGAGGCGAATCGGATTCTCCTCTTCCCTCCCTCCGTCATCTCCTCCAGGAGCCGCAATGGACCAGCCATCATCAAGGACCTCCATTTGAAGCCTTGGAGTGCTACAGGACGAACTTATTGAGGCACTTTCGGAGACCAATTCTGACTCATCCGGCACGCTCGGTAACTTGGAAATGAAGTCTCTGATGAAGACAACGGAACTTTGGCGGATTCTCTGCTGGAGGGTCAACTGTGACTTGGAAAGGGTGTCATTTTTCAAGGCACTGATCTGCTTACTGATGATGTCAATTTGTTCGGATATACGAAGCAGTTTGGAGCGCAGGACATTCGCCTCCTCTCTGGAGTACAGAGCCTCTCCGCTTCGAATTGAATGGACAATTGTGACTAGCTGGGGTTGGAGTTGGTTGATCTCGAGCATCTTTTCCTTGAGGCTGTCGTAAAGGCTGATCAACTTTGCCTGAGAGGAGTTCGGATCCTTGGAGGAATTTGAGGTGGAAGACGCTCCAGTTTCACCGGTGTCATATTTGATGAGGTGGGAGCAGTAGTAGCAAGCCCGGAATGTGATGGATGATGAGGAGACAAAATCACGGTTGAGGGACGAGTCAATCTCGAACATGGAGATGGCGTCTCCTAATGGAATGAAGAGGGAACAGTCTTGACAAATGATGGAGCCACAGAGGCGGCAGTGGTGCTTCCGCTTAAGGATGTTAAAATTCTGGGTACAGTCAGGACACCGCGTCACGGGTTTCTCATCCAGCCATGCGACCACCGACTTTTCGAACACCTTCCACTCCGCAGAGTCTTGAACTAAGTTAAGTTAAAAAGAAACGAATATTTAAGAATTTAAGTATTGTTCCATTTCAATTTTACGCTTTAAAAACTTCATTTTATCTTTGACTTACGCCCAGAAGCAGAAGTCTTCTGAAGTAAATGTGGATACTTCTCCAGGCCCTGGACCAACTTGGACAGTCTAATTTTCAGTTTGTTCGCCTCACTCGCGTATCGCTCTAGTCTTCCCGAGCGAATTTTCCGGAATTCCTCAAAGTGACTCCTGGAAGTACCCTGGACCTCCACATTTTGGAATGTATTGAAGTAAACTGGAGTTCCACCCGTGGGCGACCCCTTGTCGGCCTGTGATCCTTTCTGATTCTGTTGATTTTGCTGATGCTGGAGAAGTTGCTGGTTTAATTTCTGAGAGTCCAGCTCATTTAAAAGTTTTTGTTTCGCCTTCCCCAGGAATCCTTTGAGCCCATCACCTCTTCCACGTCCACCTCTCGCCACCGCCATCTTCGCCCCATCCAGGAGGTTTTTGTTGGCATTTTTCGTAATGACTGAGCAATTCTGGAACTCCAGAAAAGGAACGCATGCATTTCGAGCAGATGAATCCCTCATGGATTGCTTGCTGCGTTTTCTTCAACTCGGACATGTTGTCTTAATCTGGCTGAAATTCTACTTAAATTAATAGGTCCTGCCTGTGTCACCGTCCACTTCTACAACTTAACCTTTGTGACGCCTCACAAATACTAATTTTTTGTGTGCTACGCTTAATTATCACTATTATCATAATAGACCCATTATTTAATAATTAATTTTCACAATTTCTTTAATACAATACAAGAATCTTCTTTCTTGAGATTTTCACCAAAAATGAGAAAGTTTCTCTTTATTGGTTTAATTTACTTTAACAAAACAAAATCTCATCGCTGATTTTGACTTTCAATTTTAATTCAATCAACTCTCATCTCAAATGCACTTTTTTTGCACACCTAAATTAATTCAGCAGCATGAACAAGCACAGTTGATAATACTCTGCCACATACACTTACCCTATTTAATCATCCCTAAGAGGGCCCCTTCAACATGTATGTACTCAATATGAGGGGTAAAAGGTTAGTTTATAATTGTCTTATTATATTTAAATATGATCTTTGTAATCACAACAACTGTATTTTTGACAAAATATTGGACAATTAATGTGACCCATTTCTTGATGACTTAATATATGAATCATCCCCAAAGGGGTGTATCATATCAATGTTCATGCTCAGCCACAGCTGTAAAATGTAAAAGGCTAAGAAAATTGCACAGTTTTGGCATTGGATTTTGGATTGGAAATGAAATACGCTCTTGGTTTTGTGCAAAAATACTATTCACAAATTCGCAATAATGACACGCTGCATTAATTGATTTAATTCTTATTGTATGTTTAACTTCCGAGCTGCCACTTACTTGTCATTTCTTTGACATAGGTAGTTATTGCCGAGTTGAGGTAATTAATCAATCAATAATAATCTTGTGCATATTAACTTAATTGCTAACAAATCATTTCCTGTTTCGCAGTTTCAAAAGCGTATTATCCGAGAATTTAAGCGATCGATGAGATTAGGATAAAGTAAAAAGAATGGAGTCCGAGTTGGAGAAATTCCGGAGGAGAAAGCAGCTTGAGGAGAAAAAAGAGGAGATTAAGACGAAACTGAAGAGAACCGCAGACTCATGGGCGGACTCATTGAAAAGGGCTCTACTTCCGACATGGAATGAGTCTGACAATGATGAAGATGACGATGATAATCATGAGCAAGACGATAATGACAATAACGATAACCAATTGAATAGCACGGGAACCGGAAGTAAAAATTATAACACTAAGCAAAAGTGTTTAATGTACGCTGTGATATTCCTCCGATTCATCGCATGGGTTCTGGCGTACATCGCATTTATAAAAATTGGCTTTGGAGCGGTCTTTTTTGCCTTATCCCTGTTAATTTTCATCTACTGGAACACAGCCGGAAGTAAACGAGGGAATCGGCGTCGCAAAGACGGACTCAGCGCTTACTCCGTGTTTAACAAAGACTGCAAATCGATCGATGGCACGCTTAAGGCGGAACACCTTGAAAAACAGCTATTGTACCGCAATTAACAATCACTTCCGTGAAATTAAACGAAATGTAATTTATATTTTTATTTAAACCAATAAATCTTAAATATCATCATCTTTCTAAAACTTTAATAAAAGTCTCTCTAGGTATTTCGATTCTCCCAAACATTTTCATCCTCTTTTTTCCTTCAGACTGTCTTTTTAACAGTTTGTCTCGTCTTGTCCGGTCTCCACCATACTAAAGACAGCCAAATCGCAATTTTTACTAAATATTTTTGTAAATTAATTTGTTATTAGAAGAATATTTACCAATTTCGCTGTTACATCCTTCCTTAACGCCCTGATATCTTCTCGAGCTACGACCTTGCCCCCTATTACTGCCTGGACACTTATCTGGAATTTTGTGTACTTAGATATATATATTTGGCCCTTCCACAACTTGATTTTAATGTTGATTTGGCTTACCACAAATTGATGTCGGGGAATGGTATCTCTGAGCTTGACACAAATCTGCTTTCCCCTTTCCCTGGCTTTACTCACGTGAACAACGGTGCTCATTTCTTCAACGGTCTCCCCATTCAGCAAAACGTTCATCTGTTAAATTAAAGCAAAATATTTCTTTGTTAGTCATTCATAACTACAATTGTGTTATATTTTGTATTTTATAACGAGTTTCATACCCTTGTCAACTCCGAGACTTCATAGCCCAATTCTTCATAATCAAAACTGGCGTATCCACTCGTAGCACTTTTCAGTTTATCGTAAAAATCCACTACGATCTCATTCAATGGCAGTTTAAATGTCACCATAAGCCTGTCTGTGTCAATATTCTTAGAATCCTTCTGAATACCCCTGCGATCCATGCAAAGACTCAAAATATCCCCCAAGAAGACATCTGGAGTGATAATGGTGCCGAGCACAAACGGCTCATACATTTCCTCGATAATGGTGACATCCGGAAGTGTGGCAGGATTGTTCACAAGGATCACCTCATTCCCTCCATACTTTTCCTTGATATTCTTCGCGCCTTTGATTTTCACCTTGACAGGAACATTGGGCGCTGTCAGAACAATCTGCGCTCCATACTCCTGTTCCAACCTCTGATTGAAAACGTCCATGTGGAGCACTCCGAGAAATCCCAGTCTCCAACCGTGACCAAGGGCGGCACTAGATTCTACTTTTGAGGTAACGCTGGAGTCATTTAGAAGAAGCTTGTCCAAGGCGCTTCGGAGCATTGGATGTTCTGACTGATCCATGGGGTAAACTCCCGCAAAGACCATTGGCTTCGCCTTCTCAAACCCTGGCAGGGACTCGACAGGTTTTCCAGTGGAAAAAACTGTTCCACCAACCATAGCCTCCTTGATAGTTCTCATGTTGCAATAAATGTATCCCACCTGCCCAGCGTAGAGAGTTTTTA